>CAUEHQ010000717.1:0-122101 GCA_958510825.1 Brachypterus glaber | reverse complement strand
TACCTTTCCTGTCGTTTGATTACTCTTATCTGTCGTTCAAAAATTTGTCGTAAATTGTCGTTGATAATAGCCTTTTTGTCGTTCTAGAACCTATTTTGTCGTGTCAATCAATTTTCCCTTTGATATTTACAATTATGGCGAATGCGCTATCATTAAAGATTTTATTAAATGGTTTGTATTTTTTTGAGTTCAAAAATATTATTTTTATATACACTGGGTGTTGTGCCCACAAATCGCTTTTTAAGTTTATACTGACTAACATAAATGTCATTTCGATAGCTTCAATAATAACGCCAAAAAACGATTGATCTATCTTAGCTGGGACACCCGGTATATATAACAGTGTGTTTTTTATAAATAGATTTTAGAATTTATGCAATAAAAAGAAAATTCGGTCCCAAGGATCCCGAAAAAGTTTAACAACGTGTTAAATTATTAAGTTATTAAGTCATTAGAACAAAAAATTTCATTGTTATTTTGACTGATTAATACAGGTTCAGACGTACATCAATATTATTATTATTAACATAAATTAGAGTTAAGGTAAAACCTATATAAACTCAATGTAAAAAAAAGTGAGGAAAGGAACAAATGTACAATATGATATAAACGTACCTACCATATCGGTTTTGTACACTGTAAAAAGTGATAGTAAATTTAAAGCACTTATCCTTGTGAGGAAATACTGAATTATAATATCTTCCTTCTTTATGACCTTTTCTCAGGGAGATAATTAGCCAAGTATACTATCTCATATAAGCAAATTTACAAAAAACTGTAATAATGCTTAATTTTTTATGTTATTTGTAAATTTTAAGTTAAACCACAGGTTAGGTTGGAATATCCCTTGAAAAATACAGGAAGTGCTTGTAACAATAGATCGAATTCACAGCAACATTAAAAAACACGAACAACTGTAAAAAAAGCTGTAAAAGCACGACGGTAATTGACTTTAAATTTATTTTAAAAATTAAGGTATTTTTACAATCGCTATTTAAAAATACAGGTAGGCTTTAAATTTACTATGATATAAAAATTACTGTATTAAATCCCGAGCTGCGTAACAGCGAGGGATTAAAGACTGCGATGCTATAATTGTCTTCTCTACCGTAGTTTATATATTAGTTTTTTCACTACTAGCATTATTTAACTATTTTTATTCAATTAATAAAATAAGTTATCTAACAGAACAGATATTTCTTGAAATTTTCATAAAAATCAAGTAGCCTTGATCAATGACATTTGCTCAAATAAATACTTTGAACTGACGTTTAAATATTTAGTTGTTTTTTATTTTTTTTTCAAATTATTTATTTTAAATTTTAATTATTGATTGTATTAATTGGTAATAATTATAATTAATTATATTTAATAAATAAAAATTATTTAAAGCTATTTTCTTGGGTTTAATTAGTAAAAATTGCACAAAGAACTGAAATATCTAAAGTGACAGAAATCAATTGTTTATAAAATTTACTCCTACTAGGAGAGAAAAAATTATTATTGCTATAGGTGAAGAAAATTTCATTTTCACGTTCTGAAAACATGATAAATAATGGTATGTTCTAAAGCTTGTAGTGAAAAAACCGTTTTAAATAAGTACACTACTATACTATACTCTGGACTCTAGAGTTTGGACTATACTGGATTTAAAATTGTGCATTACTATAATATACAATATGTATTTAGCAGTCTCATCGCCTAAATGTCCTAAAAGTTCCTAAATTAATTATAAACCAGCCTTAAGTTTTAACAACTTACATATGTACTGGAGAGTCAAAAAATTGCCCTTATATACACCACTTCAAACGGGTTACAGATCAGTGAAAAGGTTAATCTTTATTTATTCCCTTTTTTTTGTTTCAGGTTTGTATAGTACAGAAAAAGGATTCAAAACAGATGTTCGCCATGAAATACATGAATAAACACCAATGTATCGAACGGGACGCATTGAAAAACGTTTTAAGAGAAGTGGAGATCCTTACCAGATTAGAACATCCTTTTTTAGTCAACATTTGGTTTTCATTTCAGGGTAAGTATCGTAATCGTATTGTTTTATTAACAGCTTACACTGTAAAAAAATTGGGGATAAAATTAGAGAGTAAAATTAGGGGGAAAGGGGGGAAATGTGGCAGAAATTAATAAAAGTATTTTACATACTGAGGTGTAAAATGTTTCATTTCCTGAGGGAAGGTTAGGAAACCGAGAAGCTTGCTCCGAGGTTTGCTAATTCTCGAAGGACAAATGAAAATGTTCACCGAAGTTTGTATACTATTTTATTCACAATTATACCTTTTTTTTCACAATTGTATATTTTATGTTTCACGAAAAAATTGACACCGTCTTGAAATTTATTCACTGGCGAAGTTAGCTACACTTTTCAGCTTTATAAATGGCGTTATCCACGAAAATAAAAAATAACTTTTAATAATTTATTATTATAAAGAAATATGACCTTTAGGTCACTTTTGGTCTTGAACTAACTGTTCTTTTTGACCAGATACAGTTATTATAATCATTTCATACAAAATAAAAATTTGTTCTAGAACATAATCTAAAAATATATGTTAACTGATTAATCTGTATTCATCCACTAAAATAAATTAAAAACACAAGATTTATGTTTTTATGTTTTATGTTTGTTTTTAACCTCGTACTATTCTACTTAATTAAGCATCCCCTAAGTCCAGGACTTGTGTGGGCTAGTAGTAGAGGGAACCACCGGCTTTAATTGACTTTCGAACCAATATATCTAGGGAGTACGCCTTCGCCAAATTTCAATTATTAATTAACTGAAAAAGGCAATCGGCGCCAGTGAGGTTTCAATTGTAATATCAATTTCAATATTTATAATATTCATAGAACGGTTCAGAAGTGTTACTACTTTCATAACAGACACATTTTAACAGAAATTAATCACCAAGCTATAGCTTTTTATATTTGAAAATGAAACCGCACGCAAAAGAAACGATTCAATTGTTTTTATAGCGATTTGATTGGATAGCAATTTGTCACGGATAACTAGATAAGTAATAAGACACTAAAAATAAATACTTTTTGCAATTTAAAATTGAGTATATTTTCATAATTTATTATAATTAGTAACAATCGAATAAAAAATTATGTATAATACAAGGGCAAAAAGTTAAATTTCGATTTCATAGGTTTCTTACCCTCGGGCCGGCCCGATTGGCCGGCCCTCGGCTTCTAAAAACCTACTAAATCGAAAAACTTTTTGCCTTTGTATTATAAATAACTATTATACTTTATGATACAGAATTTCGGGTTATAATTCTAAAATGCAAGATTTTATAACTTTAAATGATACATATTTGTTATGTAGGTATCTAAAGGGTACATTTTTATCGCGTTATTAAATTCAATACTAAAAAACATGCAAAAAAAAAACAAAATATTATTCAGTTGTTCACGGAAAAGTAATGTGCAGGGCCGTAGCGAAGAAGATATAATGGAGAGGGAGAAAGTCGAAAAAACAAATTTTTTAGTCTAAAATTACTTTTATCCCCTTGACAAAAAAGTTGATGACTAAAAAAAAAACGTTCCCACTACTGCTAAAATTACAACATTCACATTTTAAGCCGATGACATTTCCTACTTTTTCGAATTTCATGTGTTTTTTTACGTCGATAAACAGAATTACAGATCTCTCTATTTCTTCAATTTCTAAAAATTCGCTCAAATCAAGGTGATTTAATCAACGCCCGTTACGTAACATTTTCCTGTTTTGTTACCCGTTACCATTCATCATGTACAGAGTTGGTTAATACAAGGAACTGAAAATCGACTGTTTAGAGATACGAGGTTGAGAGAGTAACACAAAGATTTCCCTAAGAGCAAAAATGGCAAAGAAATCGATTCACTTGCCTCAAAGCAATGATTTGCGCTTTGGACTCTGCGCATACAAAATTTTGATTTCACCCTGACGTCAGCCATTATCTTTTTTCTTACTCACATTTATAATGCTGTCTTTGCCATTTTGTAAGCTATTTTTAAATAGTTATAGTTGACAATATATCCATCCCAATCTCGCAATTTAAATTTCGCGCAAGAAATGGGACTCAAAATGAATGCCAAGTATATTAGTCACTCGCACAGAATGGACTGCCGCCTATTTAGATTAGATAAAGAGAGAAGTTCTAAAGAAAGATATAAAAGTATAATTATTATTGTTTTAAAATAAAATTATGCATATTTTAGGCAAAAATAACATTTTAGATTATATTTTAAATTACATGAAGATAAAATATTTGTTTTTTTTTAATTAAAAAAACAATTTTTTTAAATTTTTATAAGCTATGTGTACAGTAGGTCTGAAGTTCCTTAGGGAACTTATGACCTACTCCTTAGTTTGATAGTCATTGGTAATACCTCGTTGTGTATGAAGATTTTGTACTTGTTTTTGTGTTTAATAAGCTGTTTTATGTATTCTTTAATAATTTTGCCTATTTTTTCAGTGTATAATATTTTTTTCGTTTTTCTAATCTGACTGGTTTAAAATCAAAAAGGGTGCTCATTTAAGTGTAATATTTTTAAGATAATAAAACGTCAAATTTAATTGAATTTAATCGATAACAATGAAAATTATTTTTTTTTTCTTGTTTTATCTTGAGTATCGCTACCCAAAGTGATGGATAGATGAAAAAAAAAATCAAACATAAAAAAGACAAGCAGCTTTTCTAAAGAATAGTTGCGTTCAATGACTACATTTGCACGATAAACAACTACCGCAGTTATAAATACGGTATTTTGCTTTCACATTTTGAAAAATTTTAAAATTTTGGGAAATCCTTGTATTTGTGCATAAATTTTCAATTTTTTTTTTGCGTATTTTTGCGTTTTGTGATGTTTTATGTCGATATACATAAATCAATTTCGAGCAAAAAAAAATTTTCGGTCGGTCGACTGGCTGGTCGATCGGTAGGTCGTTCTGTCCGGGAAATCTTGTAAGCACGATAACTTAATAACGCTTTAAGCTAGAGGCTTGAAATTTAGCCTACAGGTATGTTACCAAAAGTTCTCGCTTGGGATTGTTTTTGGTGAACAGCCTGCTCACGCTAACTCGTGTCGCATAATGTGATTGGTTAAATTCCGCTAAAATACTTGGCAACGCTGCAACCGGCCTTCAGAGATCCCCTCACGCTCACTACTGCTCAACAATAGCATCTTTTAACTTTGGGAAATTTTGATATGATGTGATCAGTTCCCTTCCTACGAAATTTTCTCACGTTCTCTCGAGCCCGAGAATAGATATCATTTAATTAATATTAAAAGTTAAAAGTCTATGTGTAACTTTTTCATAATCTAGTTTTAAATCATATCATGGAAATTAACTAATTTAACTTGTTGAAAGCCACATTAAATTACTTGTCTTGGGTAACACTGTCATGGAACTAATGCTTTGAGTTATCGACGATAACTTATCGTTGAAGCTGCTGGTTTGCTTACATTGTTATTATAGTATAAATACATCAAAAATAACTCCATAATCGTACTGAAACTTAAGAAACTAGTCACAAAAGTCCAGCCTAATTACACATTGAATTACAGCATATTAAATCCGTAAAAACTAATAAAACACAACAAAATATTTTAATTTTATAGTCAAGAGAACACAACACAGACCCTTTCGTTTGGCCCCACTGTAGTATTAATGTTCAAAGTTATTTTTATTTTGACGAGATGACATTTGACACTTGAAGTTTCGTGCAATGTTGCTAAATCGTACATTGACATATGCCAAAATTCGTAATTAAAATAATTAGTTAAAGTATGTTCCGGGATGTAAAAAGGTCTGAAACTTTGGCTAAGTATTTATTTTTTATGTATCTATAAGCATGTAAAATCTTATCGTTGCAGGCGATTTAGCCGAAAGTGCGATACCCTCCTTTGACGGTTGACAGTTGAACGTCCTAATGGTTTTAGCTGAGTTTCGCTCCATTTCCCTGAGGTCATTAAACGCACCTAATGATCCAAACAAAAAAAAACATCTCGCAGACTTGTTTAATTATTTTTTTTACGCATTTCCATTAAAAATAAACACGAATGAACGAGTATTGAAAAACGCTTTAAGAGAAATAGAGATCCTCACAAGATTAGAACACCCTTTTAGTCAACATTTGGTTTTAATTTCAGGGTAGTATTTATTTCATAAACAAAAAATAAACAAAAGGGGTGTTTATTTAACTGTACCGTTTCACGAAAATAAAAGCAGTAAATTAAATTTAATTTGAACAATTCAAGTATTTGGCTTTATTTATACACGGAAAAAACTTCGAAAAATTAGTGTGTTGGCATTAAAATTGGTAAACATATTTGTAGGGGAAATTAGGGTACGTTGCGCAGTGAGAACCGTGCGCACCACCGAAAATTCATATTACGAGGTATTCTAACGTGTCTAACAATTCGCTAGCACCAAAAACTGCGACTGACAAGTGAAAGTTTTTCACAATATTTGAATATGTGTGAGTTGATTTTTGTTGTTATTATTTTGCACGTGTACGAAATAGGTCGGTAAGTTCATAATTCTTGACCGATTATTCTAAAATAAATATATTCTTAAAGGATATGATAATTTGCATTTATCCATTCAAGGTTGTTAAATTTAATTAAATAGTTTTTGTTATGTAAAGTGATTTATTTTTAAGTTTATGATGGGGTAATCATGCGCATTCCCCTTATTCAATTAAATAGTAATAATATTAAATTAAAAACAAGTTTTTAAGAAGTCTTACAGAAGACCAGGCCAAAAGAAATCGATGGTATGGTATGGTAACAACCAGGCGAACCATCTGCAGAAACTAACAAGAGAGCAGCGAGCTGGCCAATTGACAAAGGCAAAGGCCAAAAATAAAGAGATAGAGAGAGAGAGAGAGAGAGAGAGAGAGAGAGAGAGAGAGAGAGAGAGAGAGAGAGAGAGAGAGAGAGAGAGAGAAAGAGAGAAAGAGAGAGAGAGAGAGAGAGAGAGAAAGAGAGAGAAAGAGAGAGAGAGAAGTTTTTAAAGTTAAAACATTTCTAATAACTACATGTTACGTATGACTAAAAAGTAGAAAACAAAATAATTATACAAAAAGAATATTTTTAAAAGAAGTTTTTTGGAAACGTTCTTTAAACGATCAAAAATTCCAAAACTTTTCCTTTAAAAATTAAGTTTTTGAAAACCTGTATAAAAATCTTGTGTTTAATAAATATTTTTGCATTATTTTCTGTTTTTATCTTTTTTGCATAATTCCCTAACAGGTGCGCACCATTACCTCTTGAGGTGGGGAATTGTGCGCAAATGCACTTCTGTAGTTTTACCAACGAACTAAGAACTCTTCTTTCTAGAATAGGCATACCGTTAAAATAAAGTATCGCCGATATCTAGGTTTGTTTGTAAACAAATAGTAGGTATATTCAGGCCTGAACAATAACAATTACCAGTAACTGGTATTGTTCTCTCTGTTAGAACAAATATGTGCGAGTAAGACAGACGAATGTTTATGTTGCCGACGTTTTTGTCAGTTTTTACGAATGAAATGCCTATTCTAGAGAGAAGAGTTATTAGTTCGTTGAGTTTTATATTGTTATTTTGATTATGGTAAAAGCTACCTAAGTTTTGGTGATACGTAATGATGGTCTAACCAGTAAGGCTTCTTTTGCCACTTTCATAAGGTGCCAATCATATCAAGTTTCGCTTAGGTGCGCACCATTACCCGACTTTCCACTATTATGGGAAAATTTTCTTAGCCATTAAAGAAAAAGTAATTTCATTTTTATATAATTTAAAAAAATCAGTTTTACATACAAATTAATTTTTTAACATACAACTAAAAGATTTAAAATGATAAGTTTTCTAAAATATATAATATAGACATCATTCACCGCCATAATAATAAATAATAAATATAAACATTTATATATGGTTTCACTTTCAGTTAGACCGAAAGCGATATTTTTTTAGTAGCTATACAGAAATTGGAGTTTTATGGCCATAGAATTGCCGAAATTTTTTAAAAAGCATTCATAGGTTTTGTCAAATGGGCATTAAAATCGTACATTTTACAACATAGTTGATTTAGTTTGACTGATAAGAATTAATTTTGAAAGTAAGATAATTTATTTGTCAAATTCAAAACATATCAAAGCAGAATCTTTCACAGTATCCGCTTTGATTTTTTTTTCTAAAATTTAATATTAGAATAAAATTTATCGGAAAAATAAAACAACCTAATTTACATAACTTTTCTAATTATAAAGCATTATAAGAATAATTTAAATAGTACAATACAAAAAAACTAACAAAAAATCCAGTACTTACTGTATTTTACCCTAGACGGTTTTTGTCAAAAGCTTAACCCAACTTTTAAAATCTCTTGTCAAAATGATATAATGTTGTAACATTTACGATTTCAATGCCTCCCTTGATAAAACCTATTTAAAACATTTCGGCAGAGAAGCCCTGCAAATTTTAAAATGTTTTCTCTTATTATGGAGATAATCCGTAGGCACTTTCTGTGACACCCAGTATACTACAGTGAGCAATGTCGAATTACGGCCATTATTCAAAGAAAAAACTGAACGTGCTGAAAATTTTCAGCGCTTTTGTTTTAAAACAAAAGCAGATTCACTAGTTTAAATGTTCCAAACAACAGAACCATTGTAGACCTGTGTTATACACCGTGTGTATTTATCGTTTTTTACGTACATTTCCATTTCAAATTTATGTTTTCAGCCCACTATGTACGCCAACATTGAAAAAGTTTTAAAATAAATAAAACACACATGTTCTATATCTACGCTTTTTTATTTTTTTTATAAAGGAATAAAATTGATCTATCTTCATATTTAAACTTTTCGCAATCATATACTGGGTGTATTTACCAGAAGAAATATTAAATTTGAAAAATGCCGAAAAAGTTCGATTCTTATTTTTAAGGGAGTGTATTTAAAAATAGATCTCTGTAATGTTCACCCTTTCTTTTTAATTATGAACACGATTTAAAAGACGTTTAAAAGACATGTTCTCACGAAGCAACATATCTGCAGACACTTTTTTTAATGTTTTTCTGTAACTTTCAAACCACCTCCAAATTTAATTTATTTAAAAGTACAGTGTACTATTAGTAAACACAAGTACTAGAATACCTATACACAACGCCCCAAAGTATAAAGAGTACAAAAGAAAATATTGAACATCGAAAGAAAAAGTGGGATTGAAAACACATTAAACTTTAAAATTCTCTCCTGAAAAAAGTGGTAAAAGCAAAATATTGAAAATCTGCAAGAAAAAGTGGGATTAAAAACACTTTAAACTTTAAAATGATCTCCTGAAAAAAGTGGTAAAAGCAGATAGGTTACTTCGTGAGATCGTCAACGATATGTAAGCTAGCTTAATGGAGCTCTCTACAACTAGAATTATGAAACAAAAGACGTCTACCCTATCTCTATCTCATTTATGCTACACTTTCCAGCCAACCAAATAAATACTGTATTTGTTTTTCATACAACAAATACAGTATTTATTTGGTTGGCCGGAAAGTGTAGCACTGAGCGGCACGAACGAACATAGCTAATGTTAATCTGTAGAATAAGATAATTCTACTAAAATTTAGATGGCGCCAGTAATTTCTTTAATAAAAATAATATTCTTACACTTTTCGCCCGGCCAAGTAAATATTGTATTTGTTCAACAAAGAACAAATACAGAATTTGTTTGGTTGGGTGGAAGTGGGAGTGTATGTATGTCTTCTATCCTTTTTGGGTAGAACTTTTGTCCCTGTCTAATCTAACGGGAGAAATCGCCATTAGATGTTGAAAAACATGATTTATCTATAGACCCCAGTGGGTCGCCCGAGTCGACCTTTTTGAAATAATATCAGTAATTATAAGCTTTTATCTATTTGCTTTTCATAATCACGTTTTTGTAGTTATGGTTTGCGTGTTACAATAAGCTTAATTGTAAAACAGTTTTAGTAACTTTTTTATTAATTTTAAAACAGTTTTGGGGATTTTTTTGTTCATAAGATGGTAAAAAAACAAATGAAAATTATTAGAAATTTCTAAAAAACAGCTAAAATTCTTGTAATATAATAATAAATATAAAGGGTCCAGTGGAAAAACGATGAACTGTTTTTTAAAAAGTTGAAAAAACGAAATTTAAAGTTCGCAATAGTGGTGAAATAGTTTTTAATGACATTTAGATTTCTCTCTAATCAATTTTCTCCATCAAAAATTCATTAAAACCCCATGTTGAATCCAGGCACGAATAAAAACTTCATGTATACCCAACATTTTTAAAAATTTCAAAGATGTAAACATTCAAATTCAAATTTTAAACCGCAGTTTTTAGTGGAATCTCATTGTTTGTCCCCTGTAAGGTTACGTATGTTGCTTTTTCATGTTAAAAGCTAACATACGCCGCACATAGGAGTATTTGACGATTTTAGCTGGCCAAAATTATTTATGTCTTTTTATTGGCGGAAAACCTTACCATATGGCAAGAAATTGTAAAATATATGCATTTTGTACAAACCCAAGCCAATGGCGTTCAATATAGGGGAAAGATGGGTACTTTAAGGATTACATTTTTTTCATTCAATAGGAGTTGAGGAAATAAAAATTATATTATTTTTCAAACTTTATTATGGTAAATAACATATATATATATATTTTGATATTTAATTAGATTCTACTTCGTCATTGTCAGAATATTCTTCATTTTCACTGTTTTCAGTGTCGGAATCTTGGACTTCTCCAGGAAGCAGCATTTCCACAGCTTCTTTTGAAAAAGGCTTTGTAAGTTTGTGTTTCTTTTTCCCAAGGCTGGACAACAGAGGGTCGGATGTTAACAATAACCTATTGATGATATCTTGGTTACAATCTTTTCTAGAAAATTTTCTAGCATAGCTCAGTCTGTACTCCCGGAAATGTTTGTTTCTGGCTTCGGCAGCCTCTTCTGACAATTGTCCAATTGGCAAAAGCGCATTCTCTACTATATCAGGACCGTGTACTAAAACTTTATGCAGAGTTGGAGTCATTGGACACCAGGGGTATAGTTCAACATAAAGTTTTGCCGTATCCAAAGTATACTGTCTGAACTTTTCTACATCAATCTTGTGGCCACTGGAAATTATTTGTAGGATAATTTTTATTCTAGCAATCAAACTTACGTCAACTCCAGTGATAGCTGCAGATGTTTCCGGGTCGTTGAAGAATCTCCTGCTTGTGTTGCCGTTATTGGTGTTCCCAAATCCAGCCTTAGGTATGTCGACAAGAATGCCCATTTCGCTCTTGAATTCATCTTGAATTTTCTTCTTTCTATCTGAGATGAGTCTCTTCTCATCTTCATTTAGCTTTTTCTGCCATTTTTTCAAAGGCAATTTATATGATAGGTGAAGGAGACTTTCAAAACACCGTATTCTAGCATGCAGAATTGACAGTCCAAATTTGTAGGTGCTTTGCTTGTCAACACATTCTCTGTCCAAATCATTAAATTGCTTCGATGTTGCTCCACAAATATAACATCGCATTGTCGATGTAGTGGTGGTTGCTGCGTTACAGACTTTTCCATCCACCATGGTTAACATCATTACATGTTCTACTGCTATATCTTGAAGTTTAGTTGGTTTTAGATCTGCAATTTTGTTTTTCATGTAAGCAATTTCTTCAGCTATTACATCAGCAGTTTCTTTTATAAACCTAATTCGAATTGGCCTGCAAAACCTTGGAGATGATGGTGTAGAGTTTTGCCAGATAACCTTTTTATTTACTCCACAAGTTAGCTGTAGTGGAACCATTGAGCATTGAAATATACTGGCATCAGAATGAGTGTCATCCTCAAACTTTTGATTAAACTGTGTCTGCTGGGAGCCATCACAACCCCATTTCGTATATAGTTTCATATTTTTACGCTCACTTTCCGTTAAAGTCTTGATAACTTCTTCTAAAAACAATAGCAATCTTTCGGCAGTATGGTTTAACAGACTTTGTAAGTCTACTTCAGCTAAACTTTCTGTGACTGTGAACGAATCAGAATCAGGATAGCATGTTTTTTTTTCTTTAGCCAAAATACTGTAGCAGGGCCATTTCTTCTTGTACGAACGATTTCATATTGAGATTTTGTTAGACCTGCGTCAGCAAATATTGAAAGAGCCTGTAACGGTGTCAATGATTTTTTTGTAGGTTCAAGGCTGCTGCGGTAGGCTTTTTTATACTTTCCCGCTCTTTTAGGAGATGATTGAAGATCTTTCAGGACGGTTGCAGCACTTCTTTTGCCACTTGTTGTTAAACAAGTTTCAGCTGCAAAAACAATAGCTTCTGGTTCCACATCTTTCCTGAGCTGTTCTGTTTTTCTCCTCTTTGATCGTTCACTTGAATCGACAAAACTTTTTCTTGGTCGTCCTGCTGATGATGGAGTGGATAGGGTGGCCGGTATCGGTATTTGGAAACTCCCTTGCAGCCAAGTGCCGTGCTTCTTAATAAATTTTTCATGAGTTCTTGATGAAGACGACCACATATTTCTAAGAGCAGCTTTCAACCTCGACATTTGACGCTTGTATACTTGTTTCAGTTCTTCGGTGTATTGATTTCTTGATAACAAATGTTGATCGGCTAAGTCCATTTTTTCGTCGAAATTCGGAGCCTGCTGCTGCTGAATACTGTTGTAGAAGTCCAAACGAGAGATTGTTTGCATTCCTGATGACCCAGCTAGAAAAAAAAAATTAGTTGAAAAATCCACCTTTGGACCTTGATGTATTTAGAACATGATTGGAATTTAGGTGGCAGTAATGGGCAGGTGAAATTAAGATTTTTAAATAGCTAGTGGTATAAGCTCACAGAAAAACTCAAAAAAATAACTGGGTCTCAATAGGCACTGTAACTTTTTCACTTTTAAAGTCAAAATTTAGTTTAAAATTCGTTAAAAAAATGCTAAGTTTCATGGGACATAACTTCTGTGGTGATTAATATTTCAAAACGGTAGTAAGAGTAAATAATGTACATACCTGTCATAGATTCATCCATGGTATAACACTATAAAACTTCTGTTGTAAACAATTGTACACAGCTTCAAAGAACACCACTAAAATCGTTCGTGAATAAAATGAACCACACAGTTATAAATCAGATATTTAACTAACCTGTATAGTTCAAAATTCTGCTTTTATAACCAAATCATTAATTGCTCATTAAGCGACCATTATCGAGGATTAATAAGGGTAGGTAATTAAGGGGGTACGGCCACTTCTAAGAATTCGAATTTTGGCCAGCTAAAATCATTAAATACTCCTTAGTGCGCCGCTGAAATGTCGATTTCGAAAAAAATGGACCCTCATCGTTTTTCCACTGGACCCTTCATATGAATGTTTTGTGCGTGATTTTGGGCTGTGTTTCATTTTGTTTCAGTTAAGTTACTCACAGGTAAGTTCCAAACACTAGAAGTGAAGGTGCTCGGCTGGCAGGATGAAAGCATTTGAGACACCTATATAGACTGGACTAAATGTTAACTCTTTCTCGTCCATTTTTATTTAAAATAATCATAAAAATACACTTAAAACTTGAAAAGTTTGTAACTACATATTATAAATTTGTAATGAAAAAAAAAAACAAATTTAAAATTTTTTGCACGACCAAGACTAAAACCTAATTTTACGCTCTCATTTTCGGGACTTAACTTGCCGTTTTTCTCCCTAGGGAATAAAACTCACGGCAACCTTGATAATATTAAAATATTATACCTACTATGTGCTTTGCTGGTTCAAAAATTAGGTTTGGTGGTGTTTTGTAATAAATTAGCGATTCAAACCAATTTATTTTGATTTTAACAAAGAAAACCTTTAAAAATAACTTTGTTATAACAATTTATACATAACTTAAAATTTATCATCTTCGTCCATTTTTTTGACGTTTGTGTCAACCATATTAAAAAAAAATGAAATCGCCATAGCCATGAAACTGACTTTTCGCAATTTACAGGCATCTAAATTACGAAAATAAAACAACCGATTTTAGACGCGTGGTTTTTAATTTTAATTTTATCTACCTACCTAAATTATGTTTGGTCCTGCAAAAAATAGTGTATATACCTCAGGACTAAACTGGCTGTTTTAGTCCCGCTGCATTGGTGTTTACTGAGCGAGCGTAGCGAGCGAAATAACTATTAAATAACTATTAAATTATCAGTGTTTATGTGTCAGTGTCATTGTTACCAATATAAATGCATTGAATTCCCCAAATCAGTCATATAAGTACTTTGTAAGTAATCAAAATGAAACGCGCAAATAAATAAAGTAGTATAAAGAACTCGTTCCATAAGAGATTTGGCGAACTCGTCCATTGGAAAACGAGCCACGAAGCGGGGACATGGACGCAGATGGACGCGTGCGCCAAAATAGTGTCTTGTGTAACTTGTCCTTTAATATACTATTGCATATTCTACCAAGTCTTTTCGTATTTATTGCAGAAATTTAAAATTTATATATTTTTTTCCTATTTCAGACGAAGAAGATTTATTCATGGTGAGTGACTTACTTCAAGGAGGAGATTTAAGATATCACATTTCACAGGAAGTTCATTTTTCCGAGGATGCCGTGAAATTCATGATTTGCGAGTTGGCCTTAGCTTTAGATTATTTACAGTCTAAGCACATAATTCACAGGTAAGATTATCTTGGCTCTAATACAGGGTGGCATTTGCAAATTTGGTCATACTATAGGGGAGAGTGGGTATGTTTCGACCAGTGGGAGGATTCAACCATTTGATTTTATTTAAAAACTATTTAAATTTTGCGTGCTTCCAGTAGTGCAAACTAATAAGTTTAGTTTTTTAGTTTTCCAATATCGTGTCAAATAAAAAAGAATATAATATTTAATTTCTTTCCAATTTTCAAATGAAGTTGGGCGGAACCCTCTTTCTTTTTTCATTAGATGAGGGTAGAGGACTTAAAATTTTCGAAAAATTGTGTTTTTTGAAATGACAATTTGTCATTAAATGAGAATATGAATATGAAAACAATCTCTAAATTTTAGAGATTGTTTTCATATTCTCAGAATTAAAATAAAAAAACAGAACGTACTGTGTTTTTAAATGTGACAGCCGAACTCTACTGAAATTACACGCCAAATAAATAAAGAGCTCGTTTAATTTTAGAGCAGATTTGCGTGTTAATTAATGCTATTTGGTGTCCTTAATTCTTAATGAGTTTTAAGTAAAAATAACAGTCTTGATAACAATTGGCCACTTCTTCTGCTTCAAAAGTAATTAGTGGGAAAAAAGATAATTAAACATTAATTTCGAAATTGAATTGAAGGCTACAAAAAAAAAAGCAATAAACGCTAGCGGTAATTTGTCTTCGAAGTTTCCGTCCAAAAAATCTCGAGTTTTTTTCATTAACAAGCTTTTATTATTTACTAATAAGGAAAAAAATATATATTTGGACTTTAATTAAAAATACACTGCCCAGTAAAAGAGATTTCCCCTTTTTCACTTCCGCGCGTAAAATAGATTTTTTATTATCAGATTCACTTTTAGCAACCTTAAAAATATACCTACCACGTTTCACGAAAACTACCCCCCGCCTTTTCAGGGGTGGAGTTAAAAAAAATTATTATCAGATTCACTTTTAGCAATCTCAAAAACCCCAATACACAAATTTTTACAAAAACTACCTCCCGCCCTCCCCTAAAGGGGTCGAGTTAGAATTTTTTTTATTATCAAATTCTCTTTCAACAACCTTAAAAACCCCAACATACCAATTTTCACAAAAACTACCCCCCGCCCCTTTGGGGATGGAGTTAGAATTTTTTTGTATTCAGATTCACTTTCAGCAACCTTAAAAACCCCAATATACCAATTTTCTTACAAGATTTTCCGGAAAGAACGATCGAACGACCGACATAAAACGTCATAAAACGCAAAAATGCGAAAAAAAAAAAAATTTCAAAATGGGAAAGCAATAAAATTGTGAACGGACATATTAAAATGCCTCTTTTTATAAATATTTAAATGGCTATGAACAATATTATAGCAGCACCATAATTTACCTGTTTTTATGCTTTTTCAGAGCTCTACAAAGGAAAATATATATACAGTGCGGTCCAAAAGTCACCCCCCCCTCTTAACTTTTGAACGAGTTGAGATATCGATTTCAAATTTAGAACTCTTAAATAAGACAACTTAAACTATCTTTAAGCATATATTTGGTACTTTTATCTCTTAAAATGTGAGCAGGGGGGCACGGGGGGAAATTTTTTTAAATGGAAAGGGGGGTCGTGTGATACATCATTTTAAAGCTTTTAAAATTCTCTATATACATTTTTAAAATTTTTAAACATGTTTTTTAAGGTTTTGATTTTTCAGTTTTCTGTGCTAAAAAAATAAATTTTTAAGTTTTTTTTTTGTTAATTTTTATTTATGTCAACTAAAATTAGTTTAAAAGTATAATTTACTTTTTTTCATTATGAAATTAGGCATTTTTAAAAAATTGTTTGGATTTTTTAGAGAAATTTTGACAAAAATACCCATTTTCAACCCTATTTTAAACCCAAAAAAAAATGTTTAAAAAAAATAAAAAATAAACAGTTAAATGAAGAATTTTATAAGCTTTAAAATGATGTGTCACACGACCCCCTTTCCATTTAAAAAAATGTGCCCCCATGCCCCCCTGCCCATATTTTTAGAGCTGAAAGTATTAAATATATGCTAAAAGATAGTTTAAGTTGTCTTATTTAAAATTTCCAAATTTGAAGTCGATATCTCAACTGGTTCAAAAGTTAAGAGGGGGGGGTGACTTTTGGACCGCTGTGTATAGTTAAAACGAACAATGCAATAACAAACAAAAACAGAATTAACAATTAAATAATGTCCAGTTATGCAGGTAAATAAAATCTTATAAAAATAATGGTTTTGGTAACAAATAGCTGGTTCTTCTACTTCCAAAGTAATTAGTGGGTAAAAAGCTAATTAAAAGTTGTTGAAATTGAAATTGTATTGAAAGCCTGTTTTTATCTTAATTTTAAAAGGGCGTTTAGCCAAAATTATTAGATTACCATTAACTTGTAAATATCTATGCAAAAAGAAGGCATTTATAATTTTTTTCCGTCATTAGCAAAATCTAGCAAAATATACTAAAGCGAAAAAAAAAAGTATATTTGGACTATAGAATAAAAGCGTAAGCGGAAATACTGAAAAGACGTCAGAAAATCTTCTTTTTATAAATATTTAAATTTCTACATTTATTCTGGCAGAACCGTTATATTTAGTTTTTTGCAATGTTTTTATTATTATCAAGTCCAATTATAATTATAATATAATATTATATACCTTTTTTTCTTTTTTTTAAGTACAATTTAATGAAAGTTCGTATTTAAAAAAATTGTGAAGGTAAATATAATCTTATAAAAATAATGGTTTTGGTAACAAATAGCTGGTTCTTTTACTTCCAAATTAGTGGGTACAAAGGTAATTAAAAATTAATTTTGAAATTGTATTGAAAGCGACAAAAAAAGCAATAAACGCGAAGTGTAATTTGTCTGTAAAGTTTTATCAAAAAAAAAATCTCAAGAGTTGAAATTAAAAATTAAAACGGTCGTTACTAGAATACTGCTATTCTGACGCTCTAAGCAAGAAGGTCGTATCTAACAATTTAATTAATTTTCTAGAGGAAAGTCGCCCAATTTTGGATACCATTTACAATGTAGGGGAACAGGGGGCACAGTGAGTCACTTACTTTTTCAGAGCGCATATTTTTAAAAGTTTTGACAATAACTCAAATTTTTTCTTCATACTACGTTTCTTTGATCTTTAAGCTAACATAGTTTGCAGGTTTAAATTAAAAATTAATAGACCATGATTTTTTACAAGTACTTTTTTGACAGTATGTCATTTGATTCACTGAGCCCCCAATACGGGGTACAGTGAATCACTGCAAGGGGTACAGTGAGTCAGTATGGGATACAGTTAATGGTGATATTTAAATAAATTAAGTCAATTTATTAATTAAAAAAATCTTTATTTTAGATACCTACATAGTTAAATAAACTTAAATAAAACTCTTTGGTAACAAAAAACAAAACTTAAAATTAATTAACGTAGGTAAATCAAAACTTTGAAAATGAAACTCTTAAGCAAGAAAAAAAAAACAAAAGTCAAAATAAACTAACGTAAATCAAGACCCTGAAAAACAATGTTAAATGTATACATTGATTGTATATTGTATAAACCAATTTTCAAAAAAATCATCACCACCCCTAAGGGGGTGGATTTGGAAAAAAATAATTTCAAGATTTAGTTTTAGCAACCTCAAAAACCCCCATATTCAAATTTTCACGAAAATATTAAAAATATTTTAAAATATTTACCACCTCACCCCTGCGGGGGTGGAGTTAGAATTTTTTTATTATCAGATTCGCTTTCAACAATATTAAAAACTCTTATAATGAAATTTTCAAATTTTTCTAAACAAATATTGTTCTCGCTCGGGATTGTTTTTGGTGAACAATCCCGAGCGAGAACTTTTGGTAACATACCTGTATGTCAAAGTCTCTAGCTTAAAGAGTTCTTAAGTTATCGTGCCCACAAGATTTCCCGGACAGACCGACCAATCGACCAACAATTTTTTTTGCTTGAAATTGATTTGGGAAAGCAAAATTCCTACAATAATTTTAATTATAAATATACAGGAACATTTAATCATAGTTGAGGCACAGTGGATCATGAGCCACTGTGTCCAACCGGTCTTTGACTCACTGTGTCCCCCAGTAACCAGACCAGTTCAAAGTGGACATAAAAAAACATACCAAATATCTGATAAATTTGTGTAAACACACTTATTTAAGAGTTAATAAAGAATATAAAAATGCTAAATTACACTGGAATTTAAGTAAAAGTAGTACAAATATACCTAATTAACAGATTAACAAAAAAAAATACTTTCATTATTTATTTTATGCAGCCACCTCTTCGCTTCAACACACGCCACGCAGGTTTGCCGGCAACTGACCCTTTATCTAGAGAAAAGTCTTCTTATCGTGCCATTAGAAAGCGGCGTTTCTAAAACTAATATTGGTAGAGTTATAGTCAACGATTCATTGTGCCCAATGACTCACTGTGCCCCCTGTTCCCCTATTCAATATTTAATAGTCGGTATTACGTTTTGATATTTTTTTTATATAACAACCAGTACTCGGCGAATTTCCAGTGTCGCATAGGCGCCGCGTCGACTCTAGCGTTGACGCGAGGTTTAAAATATTTACATTTTTATTTCTTTTTATCTTGATTTTTTTAAATGATACCATTTAAACGAGTAAGGTGGGAAAAAAAGTTATCGATAAATAAAAATTAAAAACTTTCGTATTCTTAAAAGATAAAAATCGAATGTCGGAATTTTCTTTGAAAAACCCCCAACGTTGATGAGTCATAACTGAGTTTACACCGAATACTGAGAACAACATACAACTTATTATAACGAACCATAATTTATTATAAAAACAAATTTATTAGTTTTAAAAACACGGTTAAAAGAACTTTTTGCATTTGCATTTTTGTGCATTTGAAAAAGGGTTTCTTGTTATTTCTTGACATTTAAGAAGTAATGTGTAGATAAAACAGTATTATATATAATTATTTTATAATAAATCGTGGTAATTGACTAAAAGAAACCCTTTTATTTAATTAATTAATTGTATTATTATAATGATTATTAATTGTATTATTTAATAATTATTATCGTGTTTCTCATACATTGGCTTAAACAAATCTCTTTTATATTGTAGAGTCCTGAAGAAGTCTTAATAAAAGACGAAACGTCGACATACATTAACTGGTGTTTTTGTTTTTCTACCAAGATCCAGTCCCACTATTCTCAATTTACACATTGTATATAACGCACTTTAATACAAAAAAAATGGTTTTGAACAAAAATTTTCCTTTTTTTGAGTCTGGAGTAACATAAAGCTTTAAAGTATACTACTTCTCTGCTGTAAAGCTGCAAGGAGTATAATATAGATAAAAGTAAATTTTTCCTACGACCTAGTAAGTAGTTTTTGTCTATTGTCTATTTCCCACCCGTTGTCTATGACAACGGTTGGGAAGTGACAATCTGCTGTCAGAAAATTAGTAAACGTCAAACACATAACCTCAAATTGACAAACTAATTTTAAGATAATTTTTGCGTTTTTTTACATGTTTAGGTGTTAGGTCGTAGGAAAAATAGTATACACACCTCGACGAAAACCATTTCAGTGTATATCGAGTGCTCTCGTACATTAAAAACTAGGTTCGCGTACTCGGTGCATAATATACTATTTAACCACGAAACACGAAAAAAGAATATCGTACGCTTATGCTATAATTTATAGCTGTAGCATAACTTACTACCTACTTAAAATTTTATTTGACATATTTTAAAATAAAACGAAAAGTTGCATCTGCTAACTACATTTTAAAATTGATTAATGATATCCAATTTTGTACTGCTAAATTAGTTTCCTTACCACTTAGTGGAAAAAGATTAAAAGCCTAATTTAAAATATATTGAGCTTATAAAATTTTATAAATTTTAAAATAAACCCAGAAAACTTAATCTAGCTAAACATTTTAAAAATTTAGAATTCTTTTTTTTTATACATTTGTACACTACAATAAGTTTTCATAATTTTTAAGGATCTTTATAACTGTTAAATAAATTTGTAAAATTAATTGCAGTATAAAAATTAAATTAATATGCTTCTTTAAAATTCACGTAAAAAGAATCTTTAAATTATAAAAGAATGCTGAAAAATGGGGCAGGATTGATACGAAAACGAAGACAGCAATTTTCGCCGATAAATATTAATTTGAAGATTTTTTAAAATTATCAACTACATATATTTTGACATTTTTTTTTTTGCAAAATTAATGAAGGGTCCCTAGCACAAGCCAGAAACTTATTTGGGCCTCTGTATGATGCTAAATTAAATAAATGAATAATATCGTCGGCTTACATGTAAAAGGCACTAAGTCACTTGTTTGCAAAAATGGGATTTTAACAGCACTGTAGTTAATTTTTGATGATCTATGTGTAGGTAAACCGAACTAACTTCTAGGTGGACTGCCAAGGGAGTTACCCCTATACAAAACGCACCAATTTGATTTTGATTAAAATTTTATCTGGCAATAGGCACTAAGTCACTTAGTGCACTTAGTGCGTTTTACTTGTAGATTATTTCAAATGTTTCTGCACTAAACGACTTTCTATAAAGAGTTAATTTATAAAACTCTGATTGCTTGAATCATTTATATGATATAATATCGCGTTATTTATTGTACTGACAAACGCATTCAAATTTTAACTGATAGGTTATTTTAATTTTGCTCCTTAATCCTTGGTTACTACATAAATAACAAGAATATAAGAAAAAAACTAAAGTTCTCGGCAAGTTCGGAAAACAGCCCTTAGAATTTCACCGTGAAGTGTTTTTTCATTAATAATGATTCATTATAAGTATTGAATTTAGGAGATGCTTCTTTGCCGGCACAGCCGATGGCCTCTGAAAACTGTCTTAGTTCTGGCATAGTAAGCAGTTTCATATAATTAATACTAATTAATTTTATTAAAGTCCAAAATGGAAACTTTCTTTAAACAATCAAAAAGTCCAAACCCTTCTTTTAAAAATCTAGTTTTTGAAAAGGTATATAAACATCTTGTTTTCTACTTTATAGTTATACGTTTATATTAATAGAAGGGTTTTAATTTTAAATAGTTGTTTTTTATATTATTTTATTGACTTAGTGCTCTTTACTTGTAAGCCGATGTCGTGGGTCTACAAGTAAAAGGCACTTAGTCCATGTCTTTTTTTCAAATTTAGTTGAATTAAACTAATTCAATTTTTCTTTATTTAACTGAAAATGGGACATCATTATGTCCAAACATGTCATTGCAATTTGCGGTAGTAATTGTTATAAAAATTAAAAAATAACAATGAAAGTGAAATTTGTCAATATCTCAAAACCATGTTTTTGGACTTAGTGCTCTTTACTTGTAAGCCGACGATATAAAAATATGAGAAATTAAATTTAATTAATTAATGCTTAATAATATTACCAAACACAAAAGTAATCGTGAATGTTCGAATTATGATTACCTATAAATAATTTTGATTTATTAAATATTAAGTTTAAATTTTAATTAATTAATATTATTATGGATGGTTTACCCATGGGTAATATATTAACAATATTTAAACTAACTAAAAATTTGACGAATAAAAAGACCGAATTTTTTGACACATTTCATTTCATCCCTATTGCAAATGACGGGTCTGCGCGGGTATAAATGTTGCATAGATCGGACTTGAGCGGGTGAATTTCATCCGCTCAAGTCCGGTTTATGCACCATTTATACCCGCCCAGACCCGTCATTTTCAGCAGGGATTTGTTAAATTCTTAGTTAGTTAGTTAGTTAGTTTGGTGTTAATGATTGGGTAAATCAACACTTACTTATGTTATTATGTAAAAATTCAAGTATTCAAAATTAAAATTAATGCATTAGTTAAGAAATAATTATTTATAATTAAAAAATTATAAATAAGTTTGTAAATTCGTGACTACTTGGACTGACATTGATTGATCATACTGCCCTCCTAAGCAAGAAGGTCGTATTTTTATTAGGAACGGTGGCAATTTTGAATATCTAACGTTATCTCTAAGTAAATAAATTTCTCAGGGTTCACTTTTGGAGGTTTTTGGTTGAATGTCTGGGTATTCTTTTTTCTTTTCATATTCTGGTTACTTACATTAAAAGTAAAAGTTTAAGACCAAATATTTAAAATTCTATGGGGCTTAACTTTTTTATAGCGGAAAATATATAAAAATCAGCTAAAATTGATAAAAAATTACATATATTTATATATAATACTTTTTTATCAGACGGTTTTTATATATAATGGCCGTCTGAGGATGATGGCGAAACTCGAGTCACGGTAATTAACCAATTTTATAATAAATCGTGGTAATTGACTAAAAGAAACCCTTTTATTTAATCTAATTTTTACCACTATAAGAACCCCAACCAGGCCCAATGGAGCTCTCTACAACTAGAATTATGAAACAAGACGTCTACCCTATCTCTATCTCATTTATGCTACACTTTCCAGCGAACCAAATAAATACTGTATTTGTTTTTTATACATAAAATACAGTATTTATTTGGTTGGCCGGAAAGTGTAGCACTGAGCGGCACGAACGAACATAGCTAATGTGAATCTGTATAATAAGATAATTCTACTAAAATTTAGATGGCGCCAGTAATCTCTTTGATAAAAATAAATAGTTACACTTTTCGCCCGGCCAAGTAAATATTGTATTTGTTCAACAAAGAACAAATACAGAATTTGTTTGGTTGGGTGAAAGTGGGAGTGTATGTATGTCTTCTATCCTTTTTGGGTAGAACTTTTGTCCCTGTCTAATCTACGGGAGAAATCGCCATTAAAAATGTTTATTTCTGATAAATATTTTCCTAAATTAAAACAATTAATAATTATTATAACAATACATATGCAATTATAAAAATATGATCTCAAAAAAACCGAAAATCATTGAGAATGTTGAAAAAAACCAAACAGAACCTGCTGTTTGGTTTTTGTAGAGAACTTTATGCTTGACAAATTTTATTATGTCCTTTTTGCATAACTGCAAATCTGACGGAGATGTTTGCGAAAAACCACGCTAATATCAAAATAAGAAATTAAGCTCGCGTTGTACACATGGGGACTTTTTACCTAATGTTTATAATGACAAGACGAAGGCGCACACAAAACTTTAGACAGATCGGAATTTTTCCGTAAATACTGGTTTTTTAAATTTAATATGATAGGAGTAGGTAATACCCAAAATAAAAATATTGTATTTGGTTTCAATAGTTATTTTCTTAACTAGTGTATTAAGTGGATAAAATCACAGTTGAGAATTTAATTTTATCCAACACCTTTTATTTTTAAAATCCATAATTTTGCTAATAATTATGTCAAAAATATTAAGATTAAGTTTTCTTAATACTAAAATAATAGGTAGCCATGGCCTAAGTATGCCTATTAAAAATAAACAATTGCTAGTTTTACATTTCTTACAAACGTCAAAATGGACGCGGTGATGACAGAATTTTTAATAAAAACAGTATTTTATTCAAAAACTAAAGAATAATTTGGAGTTTTCTTTAATTTTTATGGTTTAGTTAACGTGCTTCTATTTATAGAATAGGTATAATACTTAATTAATAGGGTATGTAACTAATTTTGGGTGAGATCAAAAGCTGTACGTAAAAGAGTGCTCGAAAAATTTTTTAGTCACTAGTGGAAAAAACTCACTTTTGACATTTAAAATAGTGCTCAAAACAAGTATTTCTGTGAAGGTGTTGGATAAATTAAATTTACATTTCTCTTTATAAAACACTGTGAAATGCCATGCCAATATTTTAATTTGTTTACCTTTTTCTCCAAAAATTATCGTAAAAAAACTCTAAAACGAACTTCGTAAATTATGATATTAACTTTTACAGGCCTCTAAAAAAGCCGTGTAATATTTACGTTTTCAGAATACTTACAAATTTTTTGCTATTATATTTTTATTAAGTAATCCTATAAAAAGATTATGGTTTTTTTTTAGTGTTAGAAAAATCAGAGACAAATAAACTTTATTTGTAGATCTATATAAAGAAAAGGGGCAAAAAATAAAGAATAATAACCTTCTTAGAAAACAATTCCACTCGAGAGAAATACTTACGAAAATATAAACCTTGTTTGCAAGTATGGAGTTATACAGGGTTATTCAGAAATAGGTGACATAGCGTTGTAGTCGAAACCAAAAATCAAAAACCTTCCCAATAAACTAAACTTTTTAATTTTACCTGTAGGTATGCTAAAATCACATTATTTAACATCTTGCCCAAATTTGCGGCCCCTACTATGAAATCTACATTTTAATGCCATAAAAAGTGAAAATAAAACCTTGTAGGGGAAGTAGGGGAAGGTTCAACTTCCTCCCTCAAGTAAAAAAAAATAATATCTTTGTAAAACATTTATATTTTAAAATTATTTTGCCATGGTTCTAAACTTTGATCCTTTGTTTATAAATAGCTGTAGTTAAAATTTTTATTAAATAAATATTTAATGTTTTACTTTCCCCAAGGAAAGTCTTGCGTTAGTAAAAAAAAAATTCTAAAAAAAATTATTGCTTTTTTTACGTTTCTGGACGTTTTATATCCAAAAAATATGATTTCCGTCAACAAAAAATTATGTCTGTGTCCGGGAAATTTGTGACCACGATAACTCAAGAACGGTTTGGGCTAAATACTTCAAATTTGGACCACAGATCGATAATCAAAAGTTCTAGGCTGGAATTGTTTTTCGTAAAGATCGGCTTGAGGTAAGGGGGTGAAATGGGGTAAAAACTTTTTTTTTAAACATATTTTTCCAATTTATTTTTCGTTTTACGAAAAAAGAAACTTTTTTTGAAAAAAAAATTATTTTGAAAATTTTTTTGATTTATTTACTTTTTTTTTTTTTCATTTTTTTTTTTTTTTTTTGATTTTAATAAATCTAGGCATGTAGGACAAAGTATTATTTTGTTTGCAGCAGTATTTTTTCTGTTTAAAACACAAGCTGCAAAATGGTTGAATTTGCCCCAGATTTAACCAAGAAAAGGGGCAGGTTCAAACATTATAAAAATTTAAAAAAGTTTTATTTTTTTATTTAATTTATCCAACATATAGGTAAAAACAAAAACACAAGCCAAATCTGAATAAAACTTCCTCTTATACTTATTATTAGTAATTTAAATAAAAACAAAAATAAGGCACATAAATTTAAACCATAAGTGTAAAATACAGATAAACTAAAGAACAGTAGGTATAGTTAAAACTTTTTTATTTTTTATGATATTCAAAAACCGGCAGCACATTTTTTTTTAATCGTGTCTGTTTAAAAAATACGTGACCTTAAAATTTCAAAAATTTTCGCTAATTTACCAATAATTTAAAGTTATGCACGAATGAATAAAATTTTAAAAACATTTAAATATATTCAAATAAAAAATGGCGAAGGCGCGGAGACCGTTACCCCCTGGAGAAATTCCTGGCTACGCCCTACGCCTGGGAAAAAAAGGTTTATATATTTGAGATATGATCCGATCTCTGTATATCCAAATTTCATGTCCAAGAATATATCAAGAGATCCAGTCATATATGCTTATATATAAGCAGTTATATATCAAGAGATCCAAGCATATCTCGTTAGGTATATCTGCGTATATATAAGCATATCCTCATATATGACGAGATATGATTGGATCTCTTGATATATAACTGCTTATATATAAGCATAACTGCTCATATATGAAGAGATATGATCGGATCTCTTGATATATTCACATATATTTTTATATCTAATCACTTGTACAAATAGATTATATCTGCTTATATCTGCTTATATATAAGCATATCTGCTCATATATGACGAGATATGATTGGATCTCTTGATATATAACTGCTTTTATATAAGCATATATGATTTTTTTCCCGGGAGATCAAAGTTTAATCCCCGATATTACCATAATACTAACAATAGGATATATTTTAACAAGGCTCCATTTTGAGTTGAGTATACACATACATATACAATACATGGATACCTACTTCTTGGAGATTGTTTTCAGTTTATGAGTCAATTGTCTAGAAAGTTTAGTTTGAAACTAACTAAATATCCCATTTTTATTTTTAAGTTTCAGTTTTTAATGAAGTTTCTGTTTTTTGAATTATAGATAATCACATAATCTAAAAAATTAGATCAAGTCAGGTATGATTAGTCGTTTAAAAGTGACTTTGCTATTATATTTTTATTACCCATTATGCTTTTGAGCTGGTAATACCTAAAATTGTTGTTAAATTATATTTTTTAAATAAAATTATGAACCAGTTAACTCGCGGAAAAAAAAATCTGCCACATCGTTTACTATGAAACTTTTTTAAGCGCGGCGTCATATTTCTTTGTTTTAACAAAACATTTGTAGATTTTTGTTTTGTTTTTTAAAAATTATTTGGATTTTTTTTTAATAATGGTTTGATTAACAGTAAACTAAAAACACAAGATAGCAATAATACAAGAAACAAGAGCATCAGCTCATATAGATTCTGCGCCGAGTTTACATTTTTTTAACAAATGTTAAAATAATTTTTATAAACGTAAATTTTTAAATTTTAAAACTGTGTGTCCAGGTTACACCCCACTTCTATTCTTTATTTTTAAAAGTTAGACATTACAAATTTAAAACATCTTTGCCATAAAATGTCAACTTTTAACACAAAAAAATACATTTAAGTCACTTCCGGTTTACCGGAAATGACGCCAACTTTCGATTTTTAATTGTGGCCCTATATATTTTGCATATTTTAATTATACGCTTCAAAACGGTAATAAATAAGTAATATTTCACATGTCAAAGCTTTATTTAAATATTTTTTTGTTTTTTATTATATTAAATGGTCTGAGTAACCATAAAATAGTAATTATATACCAAGGTAGAGAAGACATTTTTTATAGCTGAGCGTATTAAATCCCGAGCAGCGTAGCAGCAAGGGATTTAAGAGTGCAAGGCTATAATAGTCTTCTCTACCATAGTTTATATATTAGTTTTTTCACTACTAGCACTATTTAACTATTTTTATTCAAATAATAAAATAAATTATTAACAGAAATGATATTTCTTAAAATTTTCATAAAAATCAAGTAGCCTTGATCAATGACATTTACTCAAATAAATACTTTGAACTGACGTTTAAAAATGTAGTTTTTTTTTATTTTTTTAATATTTAGCTAATTATGATTATAATAATAATAATAATATTTATTACCACTATTATTTTTACATGTTATGTAATAAATAAATACCTAAATATAAAATATACTTCACTAAAAATAATAATAACAGTGTACTTAAACCTGCCTAAGCATACAATGCTTGTATTGCAAGCGTATATTGCTACAAATTGTTAAGCGTAAAACTAATTTAAATGTATATATAAAAAAAAGTTATTTATTTTTTTTTTTTTCATTATTTTTAAGTTTTTTTTTATTAATTGATAACCAAAATTTAAAATGTGATTGTATTAATTGGTAATAATTATAATTAATTATATTTAATAAATAAAAAGTTGAAAAAAGATCTGAAACATCTAAAGTGACAGAAATCAATTGTTTATAAAATTTACTCCTACTAGGAGGAGGAGGTTAAAATGAAAGAGTTTACTTAATTTCTCCTTTGTGGCAATTTTTTTTTAAAACTTTATAGAACTTAATTGGTAGATTATAAAATTCTCTACAAAAATATTTATACACATATTTTTTTATTTTGCTTAGTTTGTTCCTAAAAAGTAAATAAATGAAAAAGATATAACATTAAAGTACACAGTGTAAACTTTTTTCCCGTACCAAAAAATATATTTTTCTTATCAATTTAAAGGCGCAGAATCCAAATTTGACCTTAAAAAAATTCACGTCTTTTAAATTTTAGTACATGCAATTATGCCAATTTAAAAATAATTTATAAAACAAAATATTGTGTATTTTTTTTTTGTTTTTTTAATGGTTCTACATCATAAAAATGTTACTTTATTACATAAGAACCATAATACGTAACATTTTTTTAGTTCATTTTTGACCCCCTAGTAATGATTTTTGACAATTTTTAGCATGAGTACGTGGCGATAAGCTTGTCCCCTTATGCACCCTTTTTCTTACCCTCCACCCCTACTTAGTTTTGTCACATTATCCATTTTTTTTTTTCATAATATCCCTATTTATTCTACCTATGAATTTAAAGTTTCTATGTTTTAAGTTGGGTATTTTTTAACTAATATTGAGTCGCCAAATCCAAATTTGTCCTTGGAATATTTTTGTCTCCCATGATTTTAGAACAAAATAGGGATAAAATAATGATTTTTTAACATTTTTATCATATTTTTCTCGGAAAACTTAGGTAATTGAAATATTCTGAGGCAAGATTCGGTTTCAGCGACCCAAAATTAGTTAAAAAACATATGAAGCCAATCGGGGCAAGAAACCGTGTTGCCTAGTGTAGTTAGTGCTTATTTTCTAGATGAAATTAATTATTTAAATTGCAGACCAGTAATAAGGGAACGTTCAAGTATTACGTAAAGCAAATTTTGATCATTTTAACTTTTAATATAAAGTATAAAAGAGGGTGTACCATGGTCTTGTTACACCCGGTATATCATTGGTGGATTCCTTGAAAATTTCAATTTGATTGATGAATGTCTTAGGGAACGTTCAAGTATTCGTAACGCAAATTTTGGACCCCCATCCCCCTCTGTAACGCTATTTTCCTGTAACATGGGAGTAACACAACAAAAATGATCCCCCCCATGAGCGTTACGTAATACTTAAACGTTCCCTTAAAAATTAGAACTTAAAATACAATTTTGTAAATTCGCCTTAGTATTAGCATCACAATGCAAGTAATTGCATAGCAACTTCTATTTATGGAAATGAATGAAATCTCCAAATACATTTTCAACTTTAAATTTATTTGCTTATGAATAGGCGTCTTAAATTTTATATGTTTTCTTGTGTCACCTACTTTAAAAGTTTGGGATTCCAAAAGGGAAAAATAAGGATATTATAAAAGTCAAAAAGTCGTTAATCATTTTGTTATTATACAGGATGATTTTGAAATATCTACAGTTCCACCCCAAGGGCTGATTCTTCATTAAAAAAATATGAAAAAAAAATAGTATATTAAAGTACTAGTTTCATAACATACGTTTTTAGCGCACGAGTACAAATTTAGAAAACAAGCCGCTTGCGGCGAGTTTTCTAAAGTACTAGTGCTCTAAAAACGTGTTATGAAACGAGTGCTTTATACAATTTTTTCTATTTTGCTCTAAAATTTTAAAAACTTACATTTAAATTGATGACTGATTTAGGGATTTTTGTTTTGGGTTGGCATTACAGTTTGCACTATGTTTAAAATTCTAAGAACAAATGATATTTTGATATATTTTTCTTTTTTCACTACAATTAACCAATCCACAATTTTAACACGGTAAAAAATAATCCAAACACAAAATTTTGTAAAAAATTAAACTTTAAATCGACAATGACATTTACACGCAAAACGTCAAGAGGCTTTTGTATGTTGCCAACCCAACAGAAAAAAAAGTAGATACCTCTTATGGGCCTATAAGAAGAGTGGCAAAATAGAAAAAAGTTTCTATAAACATATGTACAAAACAAACTTATAAGGAAGCTACGCCTCTTTAAAAGGAGTTCCGAAAATTCGAATTTTTATTTAATAACTCAGGAACCCATTGTTTCACGGTTCGATTTTTCAGGTCTATAAAAAAAATGGCCCAACGCGAAACTAGTCTTAAACTATTCCTTATAAGTCTAGCTTTCATTTCATACCAGATTTAAAATAACCCATCAACGAAAAAAAATAATTTTTTAACTTTTTATTTTTTTTAGTGTAGTGTTTGAATCAAGTTTATTAAACTTTTTATATATTTTTACTGCTTTTAACTAATTTTGGGTCTATGATTTTAAAAATAATATCAGTTTTGCTGTAAACGTTTTTGTTCAAGAAATATAAACCATGGCAAACTATGATAATCTGCATATTTTGCTTAAGTATCTAATATACATTGTAGAAATATTTTTGAAATTATCGACCCAAATTAGTTAAAAACAGTTAAAATATCCAAGTTTTATAACAAAAGTTTAATATTATTGGCTAATTTAATAAATTTGACCCAAAAAAATACACTGAAAAAATAAAAAGTTGAATAAATTTTTTTTTCGTCTGTCGATTATTTTAAATTTAGTCTGAGATAAAAGCCAGAGATGGTTTAAGCCTAGATTCGCGTTGGGCCATTTTTTGTTGTTATCGACCTAAAAAAATAAACTGTGGTTTAATAGCAACGAGGTTTTGCATGTGATCTATAAGGCCTATTAGCTTTTTGTCCCAAACTATTTGGTGGTTAACTTTTTGTGAGTTCACTATAAGAATATTATTCCTTAAGTAAAATACACAAAAAAGGTACTCTTGTTGTAATGCCATAGGATCAACTGTTTTCGAGAAAAATACAATTAAAGGCAAAATGATATGTTTCAAGAATCCAAAATTAAACACTAAAATATTAAAAAACCAAAATTTTAATTATGTAGGGTTACTGTACATCAAAAACTAAGCAAAAAAGTTTTCCATACTTGTACTTCCAAAAATTGATTCAAGGCATTTACGGTCTCCTAAAAAATAAATACACCATTTTTAAACCCAACCTGAAAATTTCACAAGGAAAACTTCTGAAACTTTTATACTAGCGGTACATATAGTTTTAGGCATATACCTATACTATACAGTAACTGTGCGGTCCAAAAGTTTCCCCCCCCCCCATCTTAACTTTTTAACGAATTGAGATATCGACTTTTAATTTAATTTAACTCGTAAATAAGACAACTTAAACTATCTTTTTGGATATATTTGATATTTTACGCTTTTAAAATATGGCCAGGGGATCATGAAGCAAATTGTTTAAATGGAAAGGCGGATCGTGTGCAGGGGCGGATTTATTTCATTTTAAGGGGGGAGGCATCCATAAGGAAAAAAATAGCGCCTTCACCAAAAATATAATTTTGAAGGTATTTCTATGCTAATATATCTCGCTGGGGGGGCATGGCCCCCATGGCCCCTCCCTAAATCCGCCCATGATCGTCTGATACATTATTTTAAAGCCTTTGAAATTATCTATTTGACTACATATTTTCTTATTTTTGCGAGACAATTTTGGGGGTTTAAAATGAAAATTTTTCTCAAAATTTCTTGAAAAAAATCAAAAAATTTTTGAAAAATAGTTTATTTCATGATGCAAATACTTCAATTTTACTTTTAAGCTAATTTTAGATGATATAAATAAAAGTTTACAAAAAAAAAGATATAAAAGAATCGTATTTTTTAGCAAAAAAAATAATAAAAACTGAAAACCTTAAAAAAAATGTTTAACCAATAAAGATTTATAAATTAAAAAAAAAATCATTATAATTCGTATATATGCCAAAAGATAGGTTAAGTTGTCTTATTTAAGTGTTGAATATCTCAACTGGTTAAAAAGTTAAGAGGGGAGGGTAACTTTTGGACCGCACGGTACCTATATACCTATAACTGTTTTGATATGATGCACAATATCAGATTATTTGGGTTTATCAATTCGAGCCACGAACTTTGCAATACTTTCATAAGTTTTTAGGTCTAGACTATGTACACAGTTTGATGAATAAAAAAATGGCATCACCTTAACTTGAAACAACTTTTAAAGGGCTAAAAAAGAGTAATTTTCAGTAATGTATTTGATTCAGGGTAGAGTAAACTATAAAACAAACAAAAGTCGACTATTTTAAAACTTTTAATTAATAGATGAAGCGTGCATTAACTAACAAGCAGAATATGTATTATTCTTGTACCATTACAGACGAGAAAAGTACAGTTGGTATTACTGATGCACTCCTTTATGGTGTCATGGTTTGACACCTAGGTATCATAGAAGCTCAGAGAAGCTTTGTAGCTCAAAAAAATTGTGTTATACGTTTAAAAACAGTGATTTTGAACTCTTGCCGCATCAAAATTTTATGAACGTGACTGGGAATGATTAAAAGTAATTTTTAATTTGAATTAAAAACTGGTAACGACCTCAAATATTTATAAAGTTGGTTGAGTTGTGGGATATAGGCCAATAGATTAAAGCGTAAAAGACATTTTAGTCAATGCTTTAATCAACCCTAAGGATGTTTACAAAGAATAAACGAAACTGTCGGTTTAGTTAACAAAGTTTTTGGCGTTGCTTTCTTTTTGGCCTATATCCCACAACTTAACCAATTTTGTAATTTTAAATATATACTTTTTCAAACATTCTGAAAGATCATTCTGTAGGTCAGGCTTCATAAAGAAACCGGTTGGAACACAGCACTGCTTATTTTCCATAATTCCAAAGAAGTATGAGTTCGATTCTCACTCGCGCCGATTGCCTCTTTCGGTTAATTAATTACAGAGGCCCACAAAATAAAAAAAGTGGTCTGTGCTGGGGTTAAGACCCACATACTCTTATGTATTTTGGGATGCTGAACACGAATCTGTCATAAAAAATGCACTTCATCAGCTCATTTCTTTGCTACACTGAAAAAACTGTCTAAAATGGTAAAAATCTCATATTATTTCAGTGTAACAAAAAAATGAGCCATTGAAGTGCATTTTTTATGACAGATTCTTGTTCACCATCTTAAAATACATAAGAATAGGTGGGTCTAAACCCCAGCACAGACCACCCTTTTTTTTGTGGCCCCAGACAGTTTTCCAGTGTAGAAAAAAAATGAGCCTATGAAATGCCTTTTTATGACAGATTCGTGTTCAGCATCCCAAAATACATAAAAATAAGTGGATCTCAACCCCAGCACAGACCACTTTTTTTTTGTAGGCCCAGACAGTTTTTTCAGTGTAGATACAAAATAAGCCCATGAAGTTGATTTTTTTATGGCAGATTCGTGTTCAGCATCCCAAAATACATAAGAATCCGTGGGTCTTAACCACAGGACAGACCACTTTTTTTGTGGGTCCAGACAGTTTTTTCAGTGTAGAAACAAAATAAGCAGACGAAGTGCCTTTTTTATGACAGATTCGTATTCAGCATCCCAAAATACATAAGAATAGTTAGGTCTCAACCCCAGCACAGCCCACTTTTTTCTTTTGTGGGCCTGTGTTATTGAAATTGACAATATTCTCTAGGTGCAAAGTGTTACCAACTAACCAGTAGTTATAATGTACTGATATCTGTTTTGACATAAATGTGGGATTTGCGAACGATTTGCATTTGCTTATAAAGTTTTAGGCCTGGTGTTAATTCTTTTTTGTTATGGTTGTGTTGTGTTTTAGTTTTTACCAATTAATGCATTGGTTTATACATTTAGGGTTCTTTTTCTTTAATTGGTATTTTTCTAGGGTTGGTAACACAATTCGCACCCAGTGAATATACGATTCACTCACCGCAGTAATGCGCACTGATTTTCATATTTTTGTTTTGACGTATGCCAAAAATTATTTTAAAGGTATGTAACATTCTTTTGCAGAATTTTACAAAAATATCTACTTTTTTCTTTGCGAGCTAACAGTTTTTTTTTAATTGGCTAAAGGTATTCGCTTTTAAGAGTATTTTCGTAAAAAAAATTGCGGAATATTCATTAATAAACATTTGATTCTTAAAATATATCGCCTTCTAAATTCTGAAATATCGTATCTGAAAAATTCCTCCCATTAAAAAAAACACCAAACCAGCAAACTACCAAACCAAACCATTATTAACGTAAACCAACGCCACCCATTCAAAAAAACACCAAACCAGCAAACTACCAAACCAAACCATTGTTAACGTAAACCAACGCCTCCCGTTAAAAAAAAAAACACCAAAGCAGCAAACTACCAAACCCAACCATTGTTAACGTAAACCAACGCCCCCATTAAAAAAATCAAACAGAAATTCGTGAGTATTTTAACAATCTTTTGCTATATATTCTAACAAAAAAACTGGATTTTCCGCACCTAATTATATTCAAGACAGTAAGTTTTAGTAATAAAACCAGAAATCAGTGCAAAAATATAGTTCATTTTTGTGGACCTGATGCACACCGTAACCCCACTTAAATTAAACTATTTCATAAAACTACAACTGCCTAAACGGAAGCCACTTTTGACATCCGTCAGAACAAAAATAAGCAAACCAGTGCGCATCTGCTAGATATTCCTCATTACTGCGGTGAGCGAATTGTGTGAATATTGTCAATCTGGCGAAGGCGACAGGTGACACAGTCCCTCCCTATAAACTGGTTTGAAAGTCAGTTAAAGCCGGTTGTTCCCTCTACTACTAGCCCACACAAGTCCTGGACTTAGGGGATGCTTAATTAAGTAGAATAGTATGAGGTTAAACAAACATGTAATATAATGATTTTGTGCAAAAAAAAATTGCCAACACTGAATTTTTAATATGAAACTAGAAGTTGTCACAAAGTTTTTGCCATTTCATGCAGATTTCTGATTGGTAAAAAGTTACCAGCTCTCTTCTGCAACCGGTGATTTTACTCTAAAGGGAACGTTCAAGTATTACGTAATGCAAATTTTGATCATTTTGAAGTCAATATCTCAACTCGTTCAAAGTTAAGAGGGAGCTGATTCTGGATTGCACTGTATAGTTCAATGGATGTCCCATATATATCAGAAATTTTTATGGGTGTATGTAAATAAAAGGGTACCTAAATAATAATTGTTTCCTTCAATTCCATATTAATTTCTGTTTCAAACTTGCATATTGTAGCTGTATTAAAACATGCCATTTGAAACACTTTTTTCAAAATAAATATTTTTATCAATTTTGAGTTTTAACTAATCTTCCGTTGATTTTTAAGCCTTTAATTGGTATTTTTCTATAAAATTTGTGTTTTGTAAAAAATCATGCATTTAAGGGTTAATATTACTACAAACTTGCTAATCACCAAACTTTATAAGTAAAAGCTATTAAAGAATAGTATATTCTATAACTAGTATGGAATAGACAATATTTCGAGCGAGCGGAAAGTTTGCCATACGAGCCGGCAGACGAATATGACGGTCCCGCGAGCGCGGAATGACTATTCCATACGTGTTGTAGACTATAATTTTTCTTCGACTAAAAATATGAAACTGTATGGCTTTAAACTGCGGACAAGGTTAAAAACATGTTTTTTGTGACTCGAAATTGTAAATGCACATAACACAAGTATTTTGTTCTCGCTAAAATGATTAACTGATCAATAAATATTATAGTTTATTTATATTTCGTATTTGTAATATTTTTTCTTGCTTTTCACACTAATTTCTTATTTTGATGCCTCATATATTTTATTTTATTTTATTTTTGTATTTCCCATAATCATTTCTTATTTTGGTGTCGGGAAAACTATATAGTTCATATTTTTATTTTATATTATTTTTTTTAAGGCCAGCTTACTCCAAAAAACGTAATTTTTTTCAATACATTTTATTTATAGTACAAAACATGTTGAGTAATCAATTTTTTACATATGAAAGCACATATATGAAATTACTTGAAAAAATTTTTTTTTTTTTTTCAAAATGGCGGTCCTGAAAATGACTGCTGAAACTCATCTGATTCGTAGATGGATGACATCATTTCTTGGAAAAGAATTATCTGAAAGCAAAAAACAAACCGGTTTCATGTTCTGTATCGAATTGGCTATGGCCTCAAGCAGAATGAAACATTTTCAATGAAAAAAAAAAAAACAAAATGGCGGACTTTTGAATATTTTTTACCCTTTTTTTCACTTTTAATTGTTTATAACTTTTTTAAATAATAATAAATAAAAGAAATGATGTCATCCATCTACGAATCAGATGAGTTTCAGCAGCCATTTTCAGGACCGCCATTTTGAAAAAAAAAATAATTTTTTTTCAAGTAATTTCATATATGTGCTTTTATATGTAAAAAAATTGATTACTCAACATGTTTTGTACTATAAATAAAATGTATTGAAAAAAATTACGTTTTTTGGAGTAAGCTGGCCTTAAGGGTTAAGTGGTAGAGCAGAGGATGCAATTGGTTCTATGTGCATAACTGTACCACAAACTTGCTCGTATATTGTGCACTTGGTTGTGCTTATTTATTTATGTACACTGGAATCATTTGAATCCACCTGAACTTCGGCCCCCGGCTTAATTTGTTATAATACTTTATTGTAATTAATCTGCCGTAATAAAGACAATTTATTATTATTATTATTACATATTTTTACATAAAACAATTAATGTTATTTAATAATTTTATTAAATCAGTACTTAAAAAAGATTTTTATTTAATTTTAGCGCATATTTACAAATTATAATGCAAAAATTGAAGGTTATGTCAGATTGTTGTGACAGATATCAGGTTTAAATATTTAACAATAGATGGAGCAGTTTTAATTTTTTGAACTAAATTGATAAAAAACTGGTCAAATATTAAGAAAAACTAATAAACTTTATGTAATTTTGACGCAAAACCTTAAATTGCATTAAATTATTCAATGTTTCATGGTAAAATAAATATATTTTTGCTAATTTTGCTACATTTTTTTTTGTTTTTATAAACAAGAGATGGCACTACATGTGCTCATTCTAACACTTGATACGGAATATTCATACCGTATCTAGAGCTAGAATGGATTCATTCTGTGTTTGAAAAGTGTGTGTATTTGCGTACATTCTAAAGCAGTCGTAGAAAAATAATTTTTTTTATTATTTAGCTTTTAAAAAGTATTTTTATAGGATTTTTGTTTGTTTCAGGGACATTAAACCCGATAATATACTTCTGGATGAGGACGGTAAGTAAATAATATTGACTATTTCACAAACAATATATAGTCCAATCAAAACCTTGCATTTTTAGTTTCTTGACCAATTAGATCAAAATAAATCTGATAATTTTTGCACATATGCAATTATCACTTGGTCACTATGGAAACAAGAAACTGACAGTTACTGACATCTTAATAAATGTTATATTTTTGCAAAATGTGTTTTTAATTTGTGGAGCTTACCCTTTATTTTTATTGATAAGCAATATAAATGTTTATTTTATTACAAAAACATCCTAGGTATAAACCCTAATTAATTTCAGATAATTTATTATATTTTATGCACTTTCCATCTTAAAAGCTTTAAATCACTGATATTCATAAATTTTAATTTATTTAATTGAATCTTGGTATTACAAACAGGCTACTAAAAACTAATTTAAACATTTATTAAAAATATATTTGCAGTAAAGAATTACGGAAATCAAAACATCAAATGACTGCGCTGGTACCAGTACAGCGTTGCCAAAGTTTGTTAGAAACCTATAGGAAATTGTTTTTTTTACGGGTGGAAACACCCGTTATTTTATTTCTTTTCAGTTGAAAACTAAACTTTTTAAACAAAAACGGCAATGATCTTTATTTAAATGCTAATATATGTGATAACAACTATTTTATTGAAATAATCTCAAGTATAAAATATCCCTCGAGCAAAGTTTAGACTTGGCAACATTCGCGAACAAGTGAACATCGTGGATTTAAAAAGCGTGGCAAATTAGAGATTTAAATTTTTAATTATAGTTGTAAAGTAATATTGTTGTTTAGTTCTTAAATTTTTTATTTAAATATGAAACAACATAAAACATTGTAAAATTATATACTTCCTTATTTTCGTTTCGTGCATATATATATATATATATATATATATATATATATATATATATATATATATATATATATATATATATATACACACATTTACTGTATATAAAAAAATATTTTGCTTAAGAAATAGTTTTCATCCATTTTTCGTCAAAATACCTCGACCTGGGGTCTAGGGATTTTGTAACACTTGCACTTATGATATTACTACTCATAAAATAATAATCATTTTAATAAAATGATTTTATATTAATATAGCCTATATATTATTAATAATAATAAAAAGTCCAAACGGAGTCGAGGTAAAAAATCAGTCGAGAACACTTAACAAATAAGTTTAAAAAAGTTAGTAGTTGTCTCAAAAAATTTTCATTATTGATCGTCGTCAATAAAAAATGCTTAGCAACGGTCAATAATAAATGAGTTCATTTATTTTATTGGTTGCAAGGTAAACAAGCCTTGACAACGGTAGATAATATGTAAGCTAGCACTTAATTAGGTAGTAGAAAAAAAATATTATTACTCTGACTAGGCATATTATTTTTGATAAACTTCGATCTGCTTAATCCAAAAATGATGTCGATATTCTTCGATCACGTCAATTTTTTTGTTACAAGAAGTAAAAGGCAAAATCCTGCAACTGAAACTGTTAGTTTTATAAATATATAATATATATTCTTAAGCTATAAAGTTCTTCTTTCAAAATGGCGCCCAATAATATATTTAATATGCATATTATGTATAAATGCGTTTTGATTATGAAAAATAACGAGATAAAAATATAAAATCATGTCTTGTGTGTTTATATATTTTTCCTAATTAAGAACAGATTTCCCTAGTGGCAAAAATATCAACTTATTTCTCTTTCAAAATATTTTGTTTGATTTGGATCGTCGAGAATGATAAGGTTCCAAGCGACATAGCTATTGCCGATCAAAGTTGCGTAACAGTTACTGTCAACCTGCCCCTAACTTTCGTAGGCTCATTTAAAATAGATGCACGAGAGGTCATTACATTTTTCCAAGGGTTTCACTGCCCCCCCCCACATTTTTTATACCCACGCTACGCCTCTGACTATCAGGCGCGTAGATAGGATTTTTTTTGGGGGGTGGGGTATTGTCAGCATCTGGTGTCGGACTGGGAAGCCCAAGGCTAGTGAGATTTCTAGCCTAGGGGAACCCCAAGCTATTATTTTTTTTTCTTTCCAAAATAAAATTTTTCAATCAAAATTTGGCGCCCACCTTAGCGCCCCTACCAAAACAAAAAAAAACACCCTCAGAAAAAAAAAGCTTTTTCCCTGAGCGTTTCTACTAAATTTAGCCCCCTACCAAAAGAAAAACACACTCAATATAACTAAAAATTAAAGATTCTTGGGGGGTGCCCCCTCTACCCCCCCATATCTACACGCCTGCTGACTATGACTATACTGCCCTATTAAGCAATGAAATCGTATCTGCAAATGATTACTTTCAGGATATGGCACATTTCATAAAATTTCATATACCATCGAAACTATTAACGATATTTATGATTTTATTTGACAAACCTAAGTAAAAAATAGCTGAAGAGTTGCAAGCAACTTGTCAAAACATCGGCACTAGGCACTAATTTGAAACGTTATGAAATATAAAGTTGTGTGAATAGATAACCATTGCAACCTGCGTGTTGCATAATTTATTAAAGTTTGTATCTCCCAAAACGTTATATTCTAGCAAAAACTGTATACAGGGTTATTTAGAAATAAGTTCGAGAAATTTAAGAGGTGATTCTATGTTAAAAAATATGAAAAAAGTTTCTATAAAGGTTGGTCCGGAAATGAGCCCTAAGGGAGCTACGACCCTCCTAAGGGTACATCTAAAATCTAGTTTTTATTTAATATTTTTGGAACCCTATAATCCACAGTAACTAGTTTTTGCACATGCCTTAGCATTTATAAAGGCTATCATTTCACGTAATTTTTATTTGGTAATTTTATTCAGGTACGTGCGAAATAGGGGGCGATGCCACTTTTTTGCTCCAAACTTTTTTAAGCTTCTATTTTTTGACATTTTCTCAATAAAATATTAATCTTTAATTAAAAATACATAAAAATAGGAACTAAAAAATGCACCAATAAAAATTTCAATACAGCACAAATTGCTTTTAAGGGAACTACGATGCCGTAAAATGTGTTACTCTTTAAGAGGCCGTACACTGTAAAAACTGCATGTAAAAAATGTAAAAATACATGAATTTACATAGTACGGAATAGTAAATTTACTATTCTGGACTATGCAAAATTCATGAATTTATGTAAAATAATGTAAAAGAATGTAAAAGAATGTAAAAGAATGTAAAAGAATGTAAAAGAATGTAAAAGAATTTAAAAGAATGTAAAAGAATGTAAAAGAATGTGAAAGGATGTAAAAGAATGTAAAAGAATGTAAAAGAACGTAAAAGAATGTAAAAGAATGTAAAAGAATGTAAAAGAATGTAAAAGAATGTAAAAGAATTTAACAGAATGTAAAAGAATGTAAAAGAATGTAAAAGAATGTAAAATAATGTAAAAAATATATTTACATTGATTTACATATTTTTACATGACTTTACAATGTCGAGCTATGCTATTTTAAGACGCGCGTGCGCTTTGGACAATAACCAAGAGGCGTCGCATCATGAGACGGACCGTTTAATATTGTTATTGTTAGAGAGATAGCGACGCATGCTGCTAGGTTAAAGTGTTAAAAGTGTAAAAAAATTTACATTCATTATAAATTACGATCTTTATCAACCAATCGATCTTTAAAGAAAGATGTAAGCAGTTTATACTCGTATTAAGGGTGCAAATCGTTTGGTTTATTAAACCAAATGAACTTTACGCTACGATATTTCAAAAAAGCTTTGACACAGAGACTTTGGAACAAACATTTTCTAAGTAGTAAATATTTTTTTTCAAATTTCAAGTCTGTATGTCAAAAAGTCCAAACCATTCTGGACTATGTAATTTTTAGCGTTCCGGTCTATGCAAAATACTACCATTCTGGACTATGTAATTTTTAATGTTCCGGTCTATGCAAAATATTACCATTACGGACTATGTAATCTTTATCATTCCGGTCTATGGCAACATATTACTATTTACGGACTATGTAATTTAATGTAATTTATTTTTACCGTGTAGTACAGGTACTACTAGTAGGTCTCTTAAAACTAATTTTTGAAATTAGATGTATACGAACTTTTTTCACATTTTTTAATGTAGAATCACCCTGCAGTATTGAAATTTTTATTGGTGCATTTTTTAATTCCTATGTTTGATGCTCATAACGTGAAACTGCCTTGTTTAATTGCAATTTTCTCTAAAACGGTTGGCTCTACCCTGTTACATAAAGAGTACATTTTTTATGTATTTATAGATAAAAAAGTTTGGGGCAAAAAAGTGATATTGCCGCCCCCCCTTTTACACGTCCCTGGTTAAAATTACTAAATAAAAGTTACATAAAATGATAACCTTTATCAATGCTAAGACATTTGCAAAAACTCGTAACTGTGGTAGTAGTAGTAGTAGTAGTAAGGGTGGGGAGGCTACAAGCCAGGCAACTAGGCCATTATGGCCCTTTTTGCCAGCCCCGAGCTGTCCCAGCCACACATCTACCCTACTCCCTGCCTAAACCTGCCGGACCTCCTTATAAAGGTCGCGATATCTGTCCAGGCAAGGGTACGCAACTCCTCTCTTCGGAGAGTTGCCACTCCGAAGATCTCCTGTCGTATTCTGCCGAACCGATCGCATTGTCCTAGGAAATGGAAGGACGATTCTTCGTCTATCCCGCAACCCGAACAGACGGGTTCGTTACCAACCTTCATCTTGAACAGGTGCCTTCCTAGTCCACAGTGACCCGTGAGGATCCCTGTGAGTTGGCTGATCGTGGCTCGGCTTCTTCCTAGTAGCCACGCGGTTTTTGACTTGCTTGGACCGGAAAGGAAGTCCTTTGCCTGTCTGCAGTTCGTGACCGTTGACCAGCTTTCCCTTAGTTTTTCTCCAGCCCACGTGTTGAGGGCTGATGTGACTTGTTTCCTTGTAATACCAAGCATGGGTTCGGGTCCCATGCACGGAGTTTCGGCTCCGAGCCTGGCAAGTTCGTCTGCCTTCTCGTTGCCTAGTATGCCGCTGTGTCCAGGGACCCATACAAGGTGGACTCTTTTGTTCCTCGCTAGCTCCTCCAGGGCTTCTATGCATTCCTGCACAAGACTGGACGTAACTGTGGTTCATAGGGTTCCAGAAATATTAAATAAAGACTACTTTTAGCCTCTTGCTTTTTGTAAAGATTGTTAAAAATTAATGCATAATACCAGTTTTGTAGAAAACTTTATTCTCCTTAATTTGTTTTATAACTATTTTTACAAAAAAAAAATAGATAAGCCTTGAGAATCCTGAAAACCAACCTGATGTAGTGATAACCCCCAAAAAGGAGTAAAGCTATAAATACTTGAACTTATCCATTATTTCAATAAATATTAATTTGAAAAAAAAAATATTAAAAGCTAATTAGTAGAGAATTTAGTTGTCTTTAATTTGTTAAATGTCTTTTTTTAACAAAAATTTAACGATAAGCCAGGATATCTCAAAAAAACTGTTTTTTAACATCCCCCCCTCAATATGGGGGGTTCCCGATAGAGTTCGAGGGGGGAAACTTAGGGGTTTAATAGGCACATTATAAAGAATAATTTTGTAAGAAAAAAATCCTGTTTTATTTTTTTCCATTTCCAAATTTTTGTCGCCTGAAACGATTAGTCCGGTAGAATTTTTTTTTATTTACATAGAAGTATTCTATAGGATGATCTTAATAAATTTATGAAAAAAAAATAGGAATGCAAGATGACCAAATTAATCCACCCAGGAGGGCGCCGTGCCATGGCCTATGACTTAAATTTATATTCAGATTTGTATGTATAGTTATACAGAGCGGTCCAAAAGTCACCCCCCCCCCCTCTTAACTTTTGAACCAGTTGAGATATCGACTTCAAATTTGGAACTTTTAAATGACAACTTAAACTATCTTTTAGCATATATTTCATACTTTCAGCTCTTAAAATGTGGGCAGGGAGGCATGGTGGCACATTTTTTTAAATAGAAAGGGGGGTCGTGTAATACATCATTTTAAAGCTTATAAAATTCTCCATTTAACTCCATATTTTTAAATTAAAAAAAAAAATTGGGTGTAAAATGGCGTTGAAAATGGGTATTAATGTCAAAATTCCTCTAAAAAAAACAAATAATATTTTAAAAATGCCTAATTTCATCATAAAAAAATGTTAATTATACTTTTAAACTAATTTTAGTTGACATAAATAAAAATTTATAAAAAAAAACTTAAAAAATCGAATGTTTTAGCTCAAAAAATTGAAAAATCAAAACCTAAAAAAACATTTTTAAAAAATTTAAAAATGTTAGTTTAAATAGAGAATTTTATAAGCTTTAAAATGATGTTCACACGACCCCCTTTCTATTTAAAAAAAATGTCCCCCCATGCCCCCCTGCCCACATTTTAAGAGCTGAAAATATCAAATATATGCTAAAAGATAGTTTAAGATGTCTTATTTAAGAGTTCTAAATTTGAAGTCGATATCTCAACTCGTTCAAAAGTTAAATGGGGGGTGACTTTTAGACCGCACTGTAGAAGTATTCTATAGGATGATCTTAATAAATTTATGAAAAAAAAATAGGGTTGCAAGATAACTAAACTAAATCCACCCAGGAGGGCGCCGTGCCATGGCCTAGGACTATAATTTATATTCAGATTTATATGTATAGTTATTAAGGTGGGTCAAAAAAAAACGACTATTATTTTACTTTATACTCTGAAAAATCGGTTGCTAGACACCTCTAGAAAATTCTCACCAAATATGAGCTCTTAATTTTGATAAAAAGGTTCTCCGCTTTACAATTTTCCATTTTATCCTCAGTATTAGAAACAAAAATTCATATCTCTTTGACAACTGTTCGTTAAAAATTATCTCTCCTCATATTCTTGTAGGAATTGAACGCTCTACAAAAAAGGTCTCCTACAATTTTTTCGTAAACTTCACCGTTTAAAAGATATCAAAGGTTAAAATTTGATTCTTTTAGGAGACTTTTCTGTTTTGCTTTTGAATTTTATAACTCGCTTACAAAAATTGTTATGAATTGCGCAATTCATAGTTTTGTAGGAAATTAACTGCTCTACAAAAATGGTCTCTCATGATTTGTCGATTAAATTAAGCGTTTAAAAGATATTCATCGTCACACTTCAGTGCATACTAGTATAAAGTAAAAAAAAAATAGTCGTTTTTTTTGACCCACCCTAATATGTATACACACTTTCTAGAAGGTACAGACTTCTATTTAATATAGCTAGATGTATACATTTGGTATTTATACCTACACTAATACATCAAAACCTTCTAAGATATTATATTACGTACGCGTAGCTACGCAGAGCTTTGAATGGTAACCTGAGCATATCTTTGTAAACATAATTATAGATTTCCTAATTAGGCTTAGGTTGTTCAAATTAATTCCAGTTTCATATGTACAGGGTGTTTAAGTTAAAACACCCAATAGTTGACACTACCCCAATAGTTGACAGTTTTAAATAAAACAACCTAAAATAAGATTACATTACATTTATTGAGGCGAAATAAATAATAAATGGGCACCTAGTACCATCTAGTCTTAGAATTTGCAACTGAAGATCACGTGATGAGTTACGTTTTAATATGGCAGGCAATTTTTTAGTGGAGCGTTTTTGTTCGCATTTTTTTTTACAGTTTCTTAAGACAAGTGCTAAGAAATTGGGTGTTTTTAATTTTCAGTATTTAGTGAATAATACGTATTTATGCATGCTAATCTTAATTACAGGCTTTTATGGGTTCAAATCAAACTCTTTCTGATTATTTACAACTCAATAAGACAGTTTTAGCTTTTTACATGGGTGGTGTCAACCACTAGATTAAAAAATCTACAAATTTCAATAGTTGACAGATAATTTTACGGCTCGTGGGGATCGTTTAAAATACTGTATTATACACCTCAGGGTGACCACAGGTTTTTTCAAATTAAGATTCCCTCATTTTTTCCTGATTCTTTCCTGATTTTTCATGATGCTTTTCCTGAACTCCCTGATAAAAATTAAAAATTTTCCCTGATTTTAGTACAGACCATGAACGTAGAGATAAAAAAAAAGTTTTTGAAGCCAATATTCGTAAAAAATTTGAACATCCTGTTTTATTTTTGAGTTATGATTTTTTTTCAACTTTTTTTCTGTTAAACTTATCTAAAACTTGTTTTAGTAATAGTTTATCATGTATACAACATTTTTTTTAGTTTCCCTGATTTTTTACAGTTGATCAAAATACCTGACTTTTCCCTGATTTCCCTGTTTTCCCTCATCTGTGGACACCTGCACATTTAATTAAGATCTAAATGTGGATGGGTGTTTTAAGATAAAATGAATGTTTTTTTTTATAATTCCAATTAAAAAATAAAATATATCAAAGTATTTTAACTAAAATGCTCATCTCTTATTTTTCGTATTTTGCTAAGAACTTCACTTCAGTTTTGTAAGTTATTGTACAATTCTGGTTAACCTCTAGTCGCAAAGCATTTAGAGATAAGATTTAGAGCTTTAAAGTTAATAGGAAATTTTACGTCAACTATTGGTTAAAATACTGTCAACTATTGGTGCTTTGATATCGTTTTGTAAAACTTGATGAATTTAAATAAAAATATAACTTTACTGGCATTCTTTTTAATAAAAACAGTAATTTATAAGTAACATTTTTAAAGCATTATGCTTTTAAAGTAATATTTCTTTTAAAATAAAAGAAAAATATGTTATGTCGACTATTAGATATGTTATATGTCAACTATTGGTAAATTAATTTATTACCCCTGTCAACTTAACAATTTTTACAGGGTCTACAAAAAAATTAAAAATATTTGTTTGTATTATCACATTCAAACATTTTGGTACTAATATAAAAAGAAAACATCTAACTAAACACATGTATTCAATAAAATATAAAAAAAATTATTAGATAAAATTTTAATTAAAAAACATTATAGAATTTTTCTTAGACTGTCAACTATTGGGGGTTTTACCTTAAGTTATAACTCCCACACTGTAAAAACTGAATGTAAAATAATGTAAAAATACGTGAATTTGCATAGCACGCTAAGTAAATTAACTACACTATGCATAATTCATGAATTTGTGTAAAAATGTGTAAAAAGATTAAGTTTTGTGTAAAAGAATGTAAAATAATGTAATATTTATAATTATGAACTATGTAATGTTTAACGTACCCGGTCTGTGGCAACATATTACCATTTACGGACTATGTAATTTATTTTTACCGTGCAGGGCCGGTTATTCAATTCTTAAAGAGATATGTATTTGACATTTTAAGCATAAAAAATGTAAATATTACATCTCAAATTGCAAATATCAAAAACTTATATCAAAAGCAGTAAATTTATTTTTTTTTTTTTTTTTTAATCTAAATTTATTGATTTTAGGGTAATCCCTTAAAATGATTCAAATTACTACTGTCAAGTTACAGTCATTTTAATATTCACAAATCTATAAAAAGTTGACGTGTCGCGACGCATTTGACTTCTTAATTAAAAATAATTTCAAAAGTCATAAAAGTTTCTAATGGATACTAGGTACAGTTGAATCCGAAAAAAAAAACAAGATTGAAAATTTAGTTGCGTAAATTCAATAATTACAATACAAACAAAGCCGTTGTCATGTTGAAAATATTTGTCAAAATTACTAATAATATATATAAAGTAATTAGAAATGCGTTAAGAAATGTTAAGAAATCTCAAACTATTAGTATATTGGAAGCAGGATGTAAGGAAGTGATTGTGGCTAGTGATCTCTATAGAGACCTTTAACTGTGACAAGGTTATTTAATGTTTCGGAGAGTTGTGTTAAGATCATAGAAAAAAGTATAATGGTTAAGATTGAAGAAAAAATAGATGCGGGAGGAAAGGGCGTGCAGACTCGGAAAGAAAGAAGGTATCAAATGAAATACAGGATGAAAATTTACTTAATTATTTGAGAGAGTGCCATTTACAAGAAGCGGTGCATGCTATAAACAATACAAATTTTCCTGGGTCAAAAACCATCGCCCGTCGCCGCATCGATAGTTCCAAGATTAAAAAAGCAAAAAAAAAACCTCCGGAAAATCCTTTTTTTAAACGAAAATCATAATTTTCATAAATTATATGTTTGGTTAGTAGAGTTCAAATTTTTATTTTTTCATAAGATTTGCTAAATGATGTGTTTTAATTTTTGATTTGATTAAATATTCTAAATGTTTTTTCAGTTTATTATTTATTATTATTTTTTTAATATTCGACATTATTCGCATGCATTTTCTGAAAAAACTGAAAATTAATTGTTAAATTAATCTAACCTATTTCTTAAAACCTTACTTAAACTATAAATTAATTAGTAAAATTGACATTTAACATACAGCCTGTTCCAGAACTCGCGTATCGAAATTTGAGGGTATATTAAAAACCCTCTGGAAAATATGAAAAAAATAAAAAAAAAAATCCATCTTCAATACTAATTAAAAAGGAAGCTATTTAATCTGACCAATCCTGTTGCTGATGTTAAATTACCTAAAAATTAGTTTTTCCCTACTTATTAGTAACTATGGTTGCATTTTAATGGTTGACTCGTGCATTGTTTAAGACTTTTAACTTTAGAATCTTTTTAGGTTATTATATTTTGACAAAACCGACAGAAGCTATCAAATATTCTATTTTTATGGGGTCACTCCATCCGGCGGTGGTTTTATGATTTCCGTCTTAGACGGCAGCAACAAACTGCCGCTGCAACTCCATTCAGCGCTCTGAATGTAGTGTTTTTTTTTATTAGAAACTCAGATTTAATTGATTTACTGGCTATAAATTCTTAATACAAATTAATAAAATATAAATACAATAACTGAATTTTATTTATTTATTTCAAAGTAATGAACATAGGAAAATTTTTTATCGATGTTCCGAAAAGAGAACATTCTAGCTAGAATGTAATTTTAAGATTGGTGCAGAGGGCAAGGAATTTTGGAAGTTTAAACGCAAACAGAAAAGTGGTTGGAGACACTTCGCGAAATGCAAAAACTGTTGATAATAAAAAAGCTGTCATTTAGACTTTTGAAGAATAATCTGGAACAAGCATTAGTATCGTGGCAAGAAATCTTGATATGTCTGTCCTGTGTTTAATGAACTCTAAAAGATGAAGAAACGCATTATTTTTAGCAAACTCGCGTTCAATGTATGAAGCATGCTAAAGAATATGTTCAAAATGACCTCCACCAACTTGAACACATAAAGCAGCTCTTTTTAACAGACTTCTCCTGGCATTAATAATCATATTTGGAGTTATCTAGGAGGCCACCTTCTGGGACCCCCACGGCCTATCCATCTGTTTGGAAAACTGATGTCGAGTTGGCTTCTTGCCGTTTCTGAGAAATGCACTGGACAGCCATCATGTTGAAACCAGATGTTATCCACATTTGCCAACCTTTGAAGTGGGATGTCATCAATAAGATTTTCCACTTCATCCCTTAAGAAGTTAGTGTAGGTTTCGCCATTCAATCTGCCAGGAAACTCATGGGGTCCAACCTAAAAACAAATATTTAAAGCATTTTATGGTGGTTTATTTCTCAAAATAACTTACTATAGCATCTCCCAATATTCCGGCCCAAATATTCAAGGAAAACCTTCGTTGGGGATTTCCTTGCCTGAAGGCATGGGGATTTTCCTGTCCCCAAACATGAGAATTCCTTGAATTAAAAAAACCATCTCTTTGAAACCCAGACTCATCCGTAAAAAGAATGCTTTTTACAAAGTTTTCATTTTCTTGATGTTTCTGCAACAGCCATGTGCAAAATTCGACTCCTAAAGGATAGTCCTCCGGTGTCAAGCATTGTACTCGACTGTAATGAAAGGGATGCATTTTTTCATCTTTTAGAATTCGTTGAACAGAGGTCTTATACATATCAAGATTTCTAGCCACGATACTAAGGCTTGTTTCAGGTTCTTCTTCAAAAGCCTGAATGACAGCTTCTTCATTATCAACAGTTCTTGCAGTTCGCGGAGCGCCTCCAATCTCTTTTTTGTTTGGAGTTAAATTTCCAGAATTTCTTGCCCTTTGCACCAACCTTAAAATAACATTTCTGCTAGGATGTTCTCTATTGGGAAAACGAATAGAATATTCTACAGATGTAGCTGAAGCACTCCGGCCACACTCGCCATATAAAATTAGCATTTCGCAATACTCTTCTGAAGTAAACATCATGAAAGTTTTGATATTTTTTTATGACATTAATAAATATTTATGTCACATTAATCACCATGTCAACCTACAGAATATGTACCGGCAATAATTAAATTTGCTTCCATAGCTACAAATTCAACCTTTAATGGTAATTTATAATCAGCAACAGTATTGGTCCACTTAAAGCGTTCTTATTTTTGAATTGAACGAAGATGGATTTTTTTTGAAATTTTTTTCATATTTTCCAGAGGGTTTTTAATATACCCTCAAATTTCGGTAAGCGAGTTCTGGAACAGGCTGTATGTAAATCTTGCGTTTTTTGTGGGTCCAACTGTACCTACTTTTAATTTTAATTATTTTTTGTAATTATCTAAAAATTAATACATTTAGTACTACCATTTGCAATTTTATACAGGGTGATCCATAACTGGCATGCCAAAATTTAAGGGTGATTCTAGATCCAAAAATATAAAAAAAGTTCCTATAAAGGTTGGTCCGGAAATGAGCCCTAAGGGATCTAGGGCCCTTTAAAATTGTATTAAAATAAGGTTTTTAATTAATAACTCGGGTACCGTTTAAGCTAGAGCGGCGAGCTTTTGCATGTATACTAGTATTAATAAGGGCAATAAGTTTATGTTAATTTATTTTTTTAATTTATCCAGAGGCGTGCACAGACGGACAAAATATTTGAGGCTTAAAACATTTTTGCCCCAAACTAAATGTGTATGTTTTTTGGATTTGTTGTAAAAAATAAAGATTTCTAGAGTAAAAATACATATAAAATATCATATAGTGTAACACTGTAGGAGCAACCGTTATCAAAAAAAAAAAAATGCAATTAAGAGGAAGTAACATTTTGTGCCACCAAAAACGTTACTTTTTAAAAGGCTATTACTCCTTTAATATTAAATTTAGGTGTTTTGGTGTATAATACTTTTTTGCTCAGTTTTAAATGAAGAATCACCCTGCAGCATTAAAATTTTATTAGTGCTTTTTTTTGTTCCCCATTCAATACGTCATCTTCGAAGGGCCGTAGCTCCCTTAGGGCTCATTTACGGACCAACCTTTATAGAAACTTTTTTTCATATTTTTGGATGTAGAATCACCTCTTAAATTTCGGAACGCGAGTTCTGGAACAGGCTGTATGTAAATATTTATATTTTTTATTTAAAATGTCAAATATCTCGATTAGTTTTAGTCAAACATGCTTAAAATTGGCAATTGTATCGGCAAAAATACTTTTAAACATTCCAGTCATCGAAAAAATATTTCAAAGCGTCGCGACGCCTATAACAGAGAACGCCGCACAGTGGTCAGTTTTGTTAATCTGGCGCGGAAACATTATTTTATTTTTTTGAGGGTTTCATGTCAACTCTGGCGTTATACAGATATTAATACTTTGAAGCACTTTAACGTTTAACGGCAGTACTTAATATTTAATTTTGAACAGGAATTCTCTAATACTTCGCTTTACATTGAGTAAGGTCTGAATAGTCCGCAAAGTCATTTGACTCACGTATATAACTTAAAACCGTTTGACATTTTCGACCCGGCACTCGCTCTTCCTTCCATACATGGAATATGGCGCGACGCGTGATATGAGCAGCCAATGCCAAAAAAAGTTAACCTTAGATGTTACCGGAAACGCAGTTTATTCTAGAATAAATCGAAACAGCTATATATACTTGACATAATGCTGTGTTTATTATGAGGATTGAGCTACACCTTTTTAAGTTGTAAATAGGAAAGTGTAAATTGATATTCTGAATTTCAACTTAAATTTCAGTAAGTATAAATTGTAATTCAGATTTGCAAGTTATATTTCAGAAAGTGTAAATTGTAATTCAGATTTGCAATTTATATTTCAGAAAGTATAAATTAAATTTCAGAAAGTGTAAATTATATTTCAGAAAGCGTAAGTTGAAATTTAGAAAGTGTGTATTATATTTCAGAAATTATAACTTGATATTATTATTACAGAATAAATTGTATTTCAGAAGGTGTAAATTGTATTTCAAAAAGTGTAAATTAAATTTCAGAAATATTTATATATCGAGAAACTTATAATTTATTTTTTATAATTTATAGGTATGTAATATAATGAAGTTACCTAGCCATTTAGAAATTAATTTAGTTAAATGTTTAATTTTATGTTAAAAATAATTTTTTTTTAAATTTTAATTTATTGCTGTTCAATATTTAATACCGAATATATGTATAATACATAACTGCTACTTTTTTAAAATTTTGTTGAATAAAATAATACGTTCCGAAATAAAAATTATGATTTCTGATTTACAAATTACCGTTTTCTAAAATTAATTTACACTTTCTGAAATTGAATTTACAGATCCAAATTTAAATAAAATAACACATTCTGAAAATTAATTTCTACTTTCTGAAATATAATTTACACTTTCTGAATTTCAACTTACGCTTTCTGAAATATATATTACAAATCTGAAATTCAATTTGTACTTTCTGAAATATAACTTGCAAATCTGAATTACAATTTACACTTTCTGAAATATAATTTAAAGATCTTAATTACAATTTATACTTTCTGAAATTTATTTTAAAAATCTGAATAACAAATTACACTGTCTGAAATTAATATCACACTTTCTGATTTAAAACTTGAAAAGGTGTAGAATGAAAGTATATAAAGTCCATCAAACACAGTTCGTTGTAAGTACGTATGATACTGAAAAAATATTTTTACAACCTAACATAAAAGTTACATTAAATTTTAAAATAAAACTTACTTATAACTTTCTGGCCGTAGCAGTAACCCCGAAGACCGCACAAACTAAAAACCGTATTTTTTCCGAGCTAGCTCACATAAACTGACCACTATGCGCCGAGGGTCTAGTCTATGACAAAGTATAGTTAAACATTATAATGTTTAATTAGATAATTATCTATGCCTATTAAAGATTTTAAATATCTCTTTTAGTTTTTAAGTAATCGGCCCTAACAGTTTAAACACCCTGTATTCAGAGTCTTAAAATGACTAAAGTAACTTATTAAAACATCAAACAACACTGCGGATTTGTTACTGTATAAATGTAATCAAATACTGTACGATTTTGTATATTTGGAACCTCTTTCAATTTTAATTATTGAATAATGGTTGTTACAGTTTTAATAACAGAAAAACGTTGTTTGACTATAACAGCTGTATTTAATAACTAAAGTTGCGCAGGGTTCCAAATATACAATAGTATAGTAGCGAGGAATTAAAGAGTGCGAGGCTATAATAGTTTATATATTTGTTTTTTCACTACTAGCATTTAACTATTTTTATTTAAATAAAAAAATAAAATATTAACAGAAATTATATTTCTTGAAATTTTCATAAAAATCAAGTAGCCTTGATCAATGACATTTGCTCAAATAAATAATTTAAACAGACGTTTAAAAATTTAGTTTTTTTTTTAATTTTCATAATATTTAACTAATTATTGATTGTATTAATTGGTAATAATTATAATTAATTATATTTAATAAATAAAAAGTTATTTCAAGCTATTTTCTTGGGTTTAATTAGTAAAAATTGCGCAAAGAACTGAAACATCTAAAGTGACAGAAATAAATAATTAATAAAATTTACTCCTACTAGGCCTACTCCTATAGGAGAGAAAAAATTATTATTGCTATAGGTGAAGAAAATTGATTTCACAGTCTGAAAACATGATAAATAATGGTATGTTCTAAAGATAGTAGTGAAAAAAATCGTTTAGTATGTAATACGGAGTGGATAAAGTTTACACATAAGTATAATAATATAATAAACCTTTTTCGCGTAAAATTCAAGCCTAAAATTTCCAGTAGAAATTTTTATTAAAACATAAAATAAAGTATGCAAAAGATAATAAGTTAACTGAAACAGTAATTACTCTCTAATTACTTTTCTTTTTTATTTGCCCCCGTTTGTTAATAATTAAACAGGAAAAAGCAAATTTATCTTCACGGTTTTTTGCCATTAAACATCTTGATCTAATCTTTCTTAATTAAAACATAAAAAGCTCACTGTGTAAGGTGCACTGTATTTTTCAAAAAAAAAAAACATTTTGTGAATATTTAAAAACTATTTCTATCCTCTGCAGTAAAATTTTTGATAACAAATTCAGTTTCAGTGACCTCGTAAAATCTAATACTTTAATTTTTATTAAAATATTGTAATATAATAAAAAAGATTTAGTGAGATTTTATATTATAAAATCTCACTAAATCTCACTTAAATCTAAATTATTATTATTATTATTATTATTATTATTATTATTATTATTATTAATATTATTATTATTATTATTATTAAATTATGTAAACTGACATAAGTATTTTTACATTTATTTTTTTACCATGTACATTTTAGATTGGCTTACTGTAATACAAAACAATGTAAGGAAAACTGGGTCCTGATTTTCATTTTAAAAGCCATATTTTAGTTTTAATTCTCGTTTTAAGTGTTCATTATGTCATAATGGAAATATACGCGCATAATAAATAGCTAGGGAAGTAATATGCAAAAACTATTAACTTAAATATCGTAGAAATTTAATTATCATACTTATTTCCAAATAAAAACTATGAAATAGTATATTACAGGTCTACTCGGAAAATAGTACTTTTCCTAGACCATTTATAGGTCGAGGAAAAGTACCGTTTTCCGGGAGACCTGTATACTATTTTATTCGCAACTGTTTTTATTAAAAAATAAAATACTGAAATGTATTAGATTCATTTCGTGTTTATCATGACAACAATGTACATTTTAGATTGGCTTACTGTAATACAAAACAATGTAAGGAAAACTGGGTCCTGATTTTCATTTTAAAAGCCATATTTTAGTTTTAATTCTCGTTTTAAGTGTTCATTATGTCATAATGGAAATATACGCGCATAATAAATAGCTAGGGAAGTAATATGCAAAAACTATTAACTTAAATATCGTAGAAATTTAATTATCATACTTATTTCCAAATAAAAACTATGAAATAGTATATTACAGGTCTACTCGGAAAATAGTACTTTTCCTAGACCATTTATAGGTCGAGGAAAAGTACCGTTTTCCGGGAGACCTGTATACTATTTTATTCGCAACTGTTTTTATTAAAAAATAAAATACTGAAATGTATTAGATTCTATTCGTGTTTATCATGACAACAATGTACATTTTAGATTGGCTTACTGTAATACAAAACAATGTAAGGAAAACTGGGTCCTGATTTTCATTTTAAAAGCCATATTTTAGTTTTAATTCTCGTTTTAAGTGTTCATTATGTCATAATGGAAATATACGCGCATAATAAATAGCTAGGGAAGTAATATGCAAAAACTATTAACCTAAATATCGTAGAAATTTAATTATCATACTTATTTCCAAATAAAAACTATGAAATAGTAGATTACAGGTCTACTCGGAAAATAGTACTTTTCCTAGACCATTTATAGGTCGAGGAAAAGTACCGTTTTCCGGGAGACCTGTATACTATTTTATTCGCAACTGTTTTTATTAAAAAATAAAATACTGAAATGTATTAGATTCTATTCGTGTTTATCATGACAACAGCAGTTCAGCCATCTTGCTTCAAGCATTAATAATGACATTTTAATCGGTGGCGCCATCTAGCGGAAATTAATGATTTAAATTACAGACCAGTAACAATTAGTTTACTGTTCTCTATTTTTCATTACATGTCAACTCCAGGACAAGAAATCATGTGCTTCCCAAACTTTATTAATAAATGTAATGTATGTATTACATATACAGTGGCGAATGAAATAGTTTTCTTGTTTCTAATGCTTTTGTACTTTTTATTGCTTTATATGATCTCATAATATTTAATAATTTTTATAAACCAAGCTAGTAAATGGGCTGTTTTAGTTTGGCACAAATAGTTTTTTACAGAAGAAACAATAAAAAAAATAAAAAAATTTTTTAACCAAAAAAATTCTTACCGGTTTACGGTGGAAGGAAAAAACTTTTTTTGCGCGTTAACAAACTATCTACTATAAGTTATAGTAGATAGTTTGTTATAGTCTTTAACTAGATAGAAAGATATCCAGATCGAAAAAAACCTTTAAATGACTGTTTACTAAAAAATGTTATCATAAACACATTAAAAAATATTCATTAAACTACGCAGTATATTCCCTGCCTGCATTAAGTCACTAGAATTTTAGGGGGCAAAAAAAATCCTAAAGGTTGAGATTTTCCAAACTTTATACTCGAGACTGTGACTCTCCCAACTTTTACCTAACTCCATAATTTTTCCAACTGGAAAGTGGAATTTCCCAACCAGAGAGTGGTTGGGGGGTGTTGCACAACCCATCTCGTCATCCCTAATTTCCTGCAACCTAACGGCAACCAGATGGCTATCTGGATAATTTTGAAGCTTATAAGCTTCCTATAAAAACATTTCTTTATATGCACTGACAACTTGTTTGCAATAGAATTTTTCTGTTTTTTCAGGACATTTTCACATAACAGACTTCAACATAGCTGCTGTGCTTGACGAATGTACACATCTGGCCACGTCAATGTCTGGCACTAAGCCCTATATAGCCCCGGAAATTTTCGACTGTGCAGTTGATCTATGCGTGGGATATTCATACCCTGTTGATTGGTGGTCATTAGGTAAGTACCTAGTGCATATTTCCACCTCACATTTCCAATAGTGTCATCTATAGTTAATATTATTACTATAGCCTATTATGTAGTATTTCAGTGGACCAGTTATACCAACATACATCATTCATAATATCTTGTGTTTCATTCATTATCCAACTAAACAAATTTGGTAGCCCTAATCTTTTTTCCGCTTTGTTGTCAGGTTTATTTTGTATAGATAAGAAGATAACATAATATTCTATAAATATTATGCACCAAATAATTAAAATTTTCCAGCAGAGTATCATAATTCATAGAAGAGACTCTAAAAATTGTTTATTCCTTGTATTTTACCAATACCTTGTATTAAAATTGTCGAAGTCGCCCGCTTACGCATGCGCATTACATCAAATTAGCAAATTATGAATGAAATATCAATAAATTATTATGAATGAACTTTTTATCGTTAAGTAAGATTTCTTGTAAATACGAAACAATGGCAACAGTGTGAGATCTTTAAGTTACTATATAATAGGCTATAGTAATAATGTTAACTATATCTAGCGGCGCGCCGTGGCGGCTTTAGCAGGCTGACGCCGCTAGATAGTGACTAATCTCCAAACAAACGATTTTCGGTTTCTTGCAATAAGGGAACGTTCAAGTATTACGTAACGCAAATTTTGATCATTTTGGACTTTTTAGTACAGATAGTCCAGTCAAATAATAAATTTAAATTTCAATAAATGTACACTGATATTTTAATGGGTAGTAGTGGATGGTAACAGAACACTCCTGTTAGTTTTTCACCTGGTGATTTGGCTAAGGGGTGTCAGCTATCTTGAATTTTAGGGGTGAGTTGCCTAATATGCATCTTACGATAAAAATGCATATAACCAATTTTGTTAAGGAGGAAATTTACAACAATTTTTGTTGAGATCGTTTTTTTAATATATTAATAACAATGGATTTAATTTAAAAATAGTCATGTTGGAAGTGAAATTGTTTTTTTTTCCATTTTTCAGCCAAATTATTCATCGGACGATAAAAGTGGTTATATGCAAACTTGTAGGTCTTGAAATTCTCTATAAGTTTGATAAACTATAAATTTTCATATATACTTTGGTACGGTTACAGAGGGCGCAACTCCACTCCACCGCCCACTGTAACCGTAAAAAAATACTTATAAAAACGAATAATATATAAAACTTATAGAGAATTTCAAGAGCTACAAGTTTTCTCATTACCACTTTTAACTTTCGACTAATAATTTGGCTGAAAAATCGGATAAAACAATTTCACCCCCAACATGGCCATTTTTGAATATTTATAACTCGATTGTTATTAATATAATAGAAAAATGATCCAAACAAAAATTGTTGGGAATTTTTTCCTAAAGAAAATTAGTTATAGAGATAACCTCACTCACCCCTAAAATTTAAGATAGCGGACATCCCTTACGCAAATCACCCAGTGAAAAACTAACAAGAGTGTTCTGCCACCATCCACTACTTCCCTTTAAAATATCAGCCAGTGTACATTTATTGAAATTTAACATAGGAATTTTTCGTTATTTGACTGGACTAAGAGTCTGTACTCTGTAAAATATATCGGTATAAAAGAAAAATAGATGCAAGTCGCTTGTAAAACAAGTTTACACTACTATATTTCAAAAACGCTTTGACCCAGTGACTTGAAATTTGGAACAAAGATTTTCTAAGTAGTATATAATTTGTTCCAAATTTCAAGTCTCTATATCAAAGATTCCTTGAAATATCGTAGTGTAAAGTTTTTTTGCAAGCGACTTGCATCTTTTTCTCTACTATACTCTTTATTGGTCCAAAAATTACCGTTTTTCTCTATATTTTGCGAAAAGGTACAGTACACCTGGTATTTTTTTTTCAGGAATCGTAGCGTATGAAATGTTAAGAGGATCGCGTCCTTTCGATATACATTCAAATACTGGTATTCAAGATGTCCGAATTCTGTTTCAGTTAGGCATAGACTATCCAAAATATTGGAGTGACGATATTTTGGATCTATTAACAAAGGTAAATAGGTTGTTATATTATTATTCAAAACTTACTGCAACAATCTCTACTACCCACGGTGGGCTTCGATCAACTTTAAAACAAATGTCCTTTCACCGATGGGATTTTTTCATAAATCTCTTCTACGATGTCTCACGAGTAATCATTGTCAATATGAACATAATCGGTAGAGGAATTCGTGAGATAAATCGAATTTCATTTTTTTCTTATTTTTGGACCTAGAATCGCCCCTTAAAAGGTTGAAACTTATTTCTGAATCAACCTGTATATTATACACCCAACAAGGTAACGTTCAAATATTACGTAACGCAAATTTTGATCAGTTTTTTGTGAGATATGACTAACATTCTAAGACAGTCGTAGAAAAAAGTGGTTCTATATCATCTTAAATAACACCGATTAGTTTTGGAAATAACCTAAAAAAAACGTTATTTTCAAGTTTATGAAAGGACGTTTGTCGAGGCTATCTCCAAAACTAATCAGCTAAGGTTCTATTATTCGGATTCAGCGACTTAAAATACATAGAAATATATGTGTCTCGTTAACCCTTACCCTCCAGAGTGTCACAATTGTGACTTTACTTATTTATTTTTCCTTTGAGGCAATATTAATCCAAAATACTTTTATAGACTTTCTATGTATGCAAACAAATATGCAAATTGTATTCAGTATAATACAGATCTCCTGAAACTCTAAGAAAACAAAAACTGGAACAAAAACTAAAAAAAAAGGTTATTTTTTATTTTATTTTTCTTCTTTTTAGACATAGCAAATATAAAAAAACACAATTAAATCGAAAAATTATCGTTAGTTTAGTCTCGGGAGGGTAAGGGTTAAAAGTACCAGACTTTTTTTGTGTTTTTGGTTTTTGTGTGTAATCTTCAGGAGCAGCGTTTTATGTTATCTTCTCATTACACGTAAATTTTTAAAAAATAAATATGTCAGTATAATTCTTTTTCCCAACAAAAAAGCTGGCATGTACTTAACAAGTTACAAAATTATATTCCACTGCATTTGTATGAAAGTTTGCATTGAAAACCATTTATACTCTTCACAGAACGCAATGCTAGAAGAGCATACTGCCGTGCTAAGCACATAGGTGGTAACTTACTTTTTTGTAGTATGATGCAATAACAATCTATGAATATTTTTATCATATTATTAAGCGATTTAATTCATTTTTTCATAATAAAATTACTCTATTAAATCTGCCGTATGTTTAAAGTTGTCAATTACTACGCCTATTTCACAAACAATATATAGGTATTTTTAGTTTCTTGACCAATCAGATTAAAATGAATGTGATAATTTTTGCACATGTGCAATTATCACTTGGTTACTATGGAAACAAGAAACTGACAGTTACAGTTAATGTTATATTTTTGCAATGTGTGTTTTTAATTTGTGAAGCTTACCTTTAGTCAATTTATTTTTATTGATAAGCAATATAAATGCTTATTTTATTACCAAAACATACTAGGTATAAACCCTAATTAATTTCAGATGATATATTATATTTTATGCACTTTCCATCTTAAAAGCTTTAAATCACTGATATTCATAAATTTTAATTTATTTAATTGCATCTTGGTATTACAAACAGGCCACTTAAAACTAATTTAAACACTTATTTATTAAAAATATATTTACAGTAAAGAAGTAAATAATTTACTTCTTTTAAATGACGGAAATCAAAACATCAAATGACTGCGCTGGTACCAGTACAGCGTTGCCAAACTTTATTATAAACCGATCGCAAATTGTTTTTTTACGGGTGGAAACAACCGTTATCTTATTTCTTTTCAGTTGAAAACTAAACTGTTTAAACAAAACAGCAATTATTTTTATTTAAATGCTAAAATATATCAGAACAACTATTTTATTGGAATAATCTTAAGCATAAAATATCCCTCAAGGAAAGTTTAAACTTGGTAATATTCGCGAACAAGTGAACATCGTGGTTTTAAAAATCGTGGCAAATTTGAGATTTAAAATTTTAATTAGAGTGTAAAGTAATATTGTTGTTTAGTTCTTAAATTTTTAATTTAAATATGAAACAACATTAAACATGGTAAAATTATATACTTCCTTATTTTGTTTGTGAAATAGTCTTTCAAAATACCATTCGTGCATGTTGATTATACATAATTTTTTTACTGTATACAAAAACCATTTTGCTTAAGCAAATTATTTTGTAACATGAAAAATGCACTGTATGTAAATTTAACTCAAAACTTTAAATTGCCATCAAATTATTCAGTGTTTCAAAATATTTTTTTTTTGATAATTTTGCTAGTTTTTTTTATTTTTATAGACAAGAGGTGGCATCTCATGTGCTTATTTTAACACTTAATATGGAATAGTTATACCGCGTCTAATTAAATTGTATGTATTTGCCTACATTCTAAACCAGTTATAGAATAGTATATTAAGGTATTGGTTTCATAACACCGGTTTTTAGCGCACGAGTATAAGTTTAGAAAACGAGCGAGTTTTCTAAAGTGCTAGTGCGCTAAAAACGTGTTATGAAACGAGTGCTTTATGCAATTTTTTCTATTTTGTTCTAAAACTTAATAAAACTTCAACCTTTAAATTGATAACCGACTTAGGGATTTTTGTTTTTGGTTGGCATTACAATTTTCGCAATGTTTGAAATTCAAAGAAAAGTCCAAACGATATTTTAATATATTTTATAGTCAGCTCTTCTCTTTTTCACTGCAAGTAACTAAGCCATAATTTTAACACGTAAAAATGAACTTAAACATAATTTCGTAGAAAACCAAACTTAAAGCGATGTTGACATTTGTACGGAAGACGTTATTCATTTATCGACAGAACCCTCTTGCCAGCTCAAAAGAAAAAAGTACTAACCTCTTATGGGCCTACAAGAACACGCAAAATGCGTGTGATTATGAGCTTATAATCGTCACAAAAAAGAAAAAAGTGTGCTCCACTTTTTAATACAGTAAAGAATATGCTATGAAATGCAAAGCATTACATATCTTTACGGCTTGTTCTACATGTTCTGGAAAACATGAATAAACAATTTTGAAAGAGTGCATTTTAAAACACGAATTAAGGATTTTTTTTGTTTTTAGTTATTCCAAATGCGTCCAAATTCAAAACGTACGGACACGTCTATATTTCCATAGAACTCAAACCTAACTAAGTAACTTTATTAGAATTATTTCACCAAATTTTCAAAGGTACAAAAACTCTTTTTTAATTAAACCATATTTTTGCATCTATATACATTAGGGTGGACCTTATATTAAAGGGTCCTAATTGGGCGCCTAAAATTCGTAAATTAACCATAAATCATAAAAAATCCTTGAAAATTTTTGTATGCCTAAGTGGAAAATTTATAAGGCTTGAAATCTTATTTTTTTCCTTTTGATCATACAAAATTATGTTCCAAATTTCCAAATGATCAAAAGACTCTAACCCGTGCCGAAAATCCGCCAAAGTTGCCCCTATCACTGAAATTTACGAATTTCTACCATAAATGTGAGTCAAATAGTAAACAAACATTTTTAAAATTTATCAGTTGGACTGACTTTATTTTTATTTAATGCATTCTAATATTTATTTATAATATTAAAATGATTTAACTTAAACAAAACGAGCTAAGCGCCAAATAAAAGCTCCTAAATAAGGCAATTTGAAAATGTCCGTCCGTCAGGATTGGATGTCAAGTTTTTTGAGTACACGATAACCCAATAACGACTCGAAATCTCTAGGAAAAATCAAGTTCTATGTTCTATGTTTTTGAAAATAATACCACCAAAATCAAAAAAAAAATATTGGGGTAAACTTTTTAAAAAATCAAAAACCTATATTCTAAAAAAAAAAACTTAAAACTTTTCGGTTAAAAAAAAATAAAATTTTATTTTGATTTTCTTTATCTATCGGTATATCATGGTTGCCTTGATTTTTAATACCTAGGGAAAAAATTGACTAGTTTATTTTTGCCAATCAGGGCATCAAATTTAGGGACTTTTCTAGGTATTGTTAGCAAGGCGACACACTGTCGCTAACTACTACTAACGCTAACTACTAACTTAAGACCTAGCATCTAGGTCCTAGATCTAGTGCTCTGATAGAACACTAGCGTAATCAATTACGTAATTAGGTTATAGTATACAACAATAAATAGTTGTATGTGCGCCAACCACTATATATTGCATAGAATACAACAACAAAAAAGTAAACGTGTTCGCTACGTCACGATCCTCGCTTCAAAACTCAGGCAATTCATCTTACCCGTCCGCCCGACTGGCTAGCAGAGCCTGGTAGGCGTCGGCTCTCTACTTATTGCAAATTTGATGTAATTTAATTTAAATTCACATGTTAATTACATTTATGTGGACATAGAAACTACTTTTAATACTTAATTTTATTTGTAAATACATATTTGTTATTTATATCGCCACCATTGATATTTAATACTTTACTTGTGATATTAAATACTGCAATGTGGGTATTGTATACAAAATGTTGTCATACTAACATAGAGACCGTGCTGGTACATTTGGATCACCACGCAATATGTGTTTATTAATACTAGCATGTTATAGTAAAAATTACTGTAACATTTGGTAAAGCATATCACACTTATGGTGTGGTATACTTTGAGTTGTTGTTAAGTTGTATTACTGATCTAGTTTAAAGTATGTTGCAGTATTCAGAAAAATTAACAATCAGTAAATAATACCAGCATTTTGATTAGTAATAATATTAAGATTGCAACTACACACAATTACACACTGATAAAATAATTATTTAATATTATAATCGATCCCTTTTTTACTTTTCTCTGTATTAATACTAATCAAAATTTTAGTATTATTTACCGATTGTTATTTTACTAAATACTGTAACATACTTTAAACTAGATCAATAACACAGCAACTACAACTTAAAGTATACCAAACTATAACTGTGATATAATTTACCAAATGTTACAGTATTAATAAACACATGTTTCGTGGGGATCCAAATGTACCAGCACGGTCTCTATGTTAGTATGACAACATTTTGTATACAATACACACCTTGCAGTATTTAATATCACAAGTAAAGTATTAAATACCAATGGTGGCGATATAAATAAAAAATATGTATTAACAAATAAAATTCAGTATTAAAAATACAACGTAATTTTCGTTTGGACTTTTTGTGTACATATCACATGTAATTACATGTACATGTACATGCTTATCGTTGGGACTTATGCACATAAAAAATTTATCCCAAAATTCCTATTTTTAATATTTTGGCAAAACATTTATTAGGATCAGCTGATTGTCGCTATCTTTATTAATCATCCTTCCTTAAAAAACTGTTATAGTGACAACAACGTTGTTGTATTATTTTAATATTAATTATAATATAATTATTTAAAAATATTATGAATCTACAATTTTAATAGTGTATTTAATATAACGTTATTTTTTAGAATAATGGTAAAAATGGTATTATATACCCCAAACTTGTTACAACAACGTTTGCTTGTACTATTTTTAGATTTTTCTATCAGTGTGTCAATCAAATCTAGGTTTTAGAGTCGCATATGCAAAAATTATTTACGTAAAAAATGCTAGATAAATTATTCTAAATTTTTCTCGGAGACAAATGTTTTACATAGTTTGTTACAAACTTTAAGTCAGCTTTAACGAGTCATCAAATCCAACACATTTCGAAAGTTCTGATAATAATGTTTCTTTAATGTGATGTAAAATTAGCATTATATATATACCGGGTGCCACAAAATACTGGTACACCCCTATAACTTTTTTGTTTATTAACTTATCAAAATGAAATTTGGAGGATGTAAATAATTAAATAAGCCACATTTTTTGACATTGTAAAAAATATTCTGTCACTTCCGGTTTCGCCGGAAATTACCTGAACTTTTGATTTTTAAATGGAATATGTATATTTTTACAAATTTTGATTCAAAATTGAATTCCGGGTACAGCCATGTATAATTTGCCAATTTTTGACAGAACATGTAATTTTTTAATTAAATTTTAATTTTAAATCTAGTTAGCTCTAAAATATGAAAAATTATTCTCGGCTTAGTAATTTTCTTAGGAAAAATATGAAACAACCTTTTATTTAATTATTAACCAATTTGGAACTCTTTAAAACTAGGCAATTTTTTTCAATAAAACTCAATTTTTTTAAATGGGAAGGTACTGGTACCGCAGTACCATTAAATCACATTTTTTTTTCTTAAAAGTTTAATACCTATATCATTGTATTTCAATCAAAATTTATTGGCAAAAATTACTACTAGATTTAAAATTTAATTAAAATATGACACGTTTTGTCAAAAATTGACAAATTATACATATTTGTACTCAGAATTCAATTTCGAATCAAAATATGTAAAAATATACAGGGTGTTCTATTTAAAAATCAAAAGTTGAGGTCATTTCCGGAGAAACCGGAAGTGACAGAATATTTTTTACCATGTCAAAAAATCCAATTTATTCAATTATTTACATCTTCCAAATTTCATTTTAATAAGTTAATACACAAAAAAGTTATAGGGGTGTACCACTATTTTGTGGCACCCGGTATATAAGAGATAAACTTTTAAATTAGCATGTTAACCTAAAATGCATTAAAATTTTACACTAAAGAAAAACATTACCAATCATTATTCAAACGTTTACCAATCATTCACAAATATTTTACCCATCATTTACCAGTCATGAAAATCGTTACCGAAAATTAAGCAGTTAGGTGTCAAAAAACACACAAACTAGACAAAGCAACAACCGATCGAGTGACTCTGGGTCCAAAAGTCACCCCCCTCCTAACTTTTTAACGAGTTGAGATATCGACTTCAAATTTTTAACACATAAATAAGATAACTTAAACTTACTAATCTTAAGGTTTTAATTTTTCTTTTTTTTTCCAAAAAATAAAAAATTTTAAGATTTTTCTTTTTTTGTAGAACTTATTTTATATTGATTAAAATTAATTTAAAACCATTTTTCATAAATTATTTGTTTTTTTAAAGAAAATTTAACGAAAATTCCTAACTTCAACCCTATTTTAAACTTCAAAAGTTGTCTCAAAACAATAAAAAAATGTGGTCAAATAGAGAGTTTTATAACCTTTAAAATATTGTAAAACACGACCCTCTTTCCGTTAAAATTGCCACCCGTGCCCCCGTGCCACATTTTAAATCTAAAATTATCAAATATATCCAGAAAGATAGTTTGAGTTGTCTTGTTTACTTGATTTAAATTTGAAGTCGATATCTCAAATTGTTCAATAGTTTAAAGGAGGGGTGACTTTTGGGCCGCTCTGTGTATGGAAGAAATGATTGTTTTGCTGGCAGAAATATTTTAAATATCCATTAAGGACCGTTCTTCAGAAAAACTTTTTAAAAAAATCATAAGAGATGTTATTAATGCATTAACGCATTTGTTCGCGGATTTTCACTTTAACCCTTAACTGCTGTTGTGGGGTCTGAGCGGACCCCAGCGAAGTTAATTTTCCCCACCACAGGTAGGTAAGCGACCGATCTGAGTTGAGTCTCCCGGTACCTTCATGTTAATGCGAGAGTAACATTGAGTGGTGCTTATATCGCAGTCGCTCTGTTAGTTACGTCAGAAAACAACACTTGGGGTCTGTTCATACCCCACAACGTAATTAACGTAAGTTTATTGAATATATATTTTTTACATTTTAAAATATTTGTCATTTTAGGGGTTTTAAAAATGGCTTCAGCGTCTGAAAAGAGAGTTAGAACTAGAGATTCAGATTTTGAGACCACAGTTGAACAGTGGTTTCGAGAAATAGACGAAGAAAAAAAAAGCGAATCTAAAGATCCTGACCTGGATAATAGTGAATTACAAAGTGAACATGATACTAAAGACATGGATGACACTTCAAAATAATCCAGAAATAATTATGTTTTTAAATAGTATAAAAGGGGGTGTACAGCTTAGATAAAAAATGTGTAACCTTTTCATCAAGCAGACAACGCGTAGATGGCCCCTGGCATTTTTTATTATTTTAAATATTTCGTAATATATTTTACACTAATCTTTTTCTGATAATTCTCAAATATTACGCTTTGACTTTGTGACTTGCTCAGCAACTGACAAGACCATACTTAGAGCAAAGACTTGCAAATGAAAGTGCCGTCGCAATGTCTATCAAGAGTGTTTGAAAGACTGAAATATCTTTAAATTCACTTTTTATTTTATTTTGTTTTCATCTTTGGTGGTTTTTAAGCTTAAGATACTAAAAATAAATAATTTTTTACATTAATATTACTTTAATTATCTTTGCGTCCAACTTATATGTGAAAATAAAATGGGGTCCGCTGAAACCCCACAACGTAATGTATTTACCAAAAATATCACAGCAGCAGTTAAGGGTTAAAAAGAAACGATCTTAAATAGGAGTTTTAAAAGTTTTAAAAGAATTTCTTTTTGTTTTGTAGCTCTTATGCATTAGTCCAGGTCTCCGCATTTCAGCCGCACAGGAACTGAAAAAAGTCAAGTGTCTGCGAAAGTTTGATATGGATTTGGTTTTCCAGAAAAGATACAGACCATATTTTGCTCCTCCGGTAAGTTTTTAACCAGTACTCCTGTATACAGAATGGCTATCGTAAAAGGTACCACTTTGAATAACTTTTAAGTGAAACTAAGTGTCGCGACGCGTCGCACTATGTTGTCAAACAGAAAAAAAGTGTTTAAAAATATTTTTTTGGTGAGCTAAATCTTAAATAGATTATTATACATAAATAACTATTTTTGAGGCAAAATTAAGTTTTAATATTGAAGGGTTCTGGGCAAAAAGTTAAAATTAAAAATTAAAAATAATTTACCCCCAATGCATACGCCCCTGAATAAATGTATTGTTCCTGGACAATATTTAATTAAAACCATTCAATATATTAGATTACGAGCAAAAATTCATATCATTAGCTTAGACGGTTTCTGAGATATTAAATAAAAATCAAATTTTAGGGTGTTTTCGCCCAGAGGTATTTCAGAAACCACGTTTAAATATTTTTTTGTTTATATATGTTAATTTAGGAGCATTTCCAATATAAACAATTGAATAAACTAATTGATTTTTTAAATAAAATTTAAAGCCTACCTGGAATAATGTTTATTTTTCCACATTAAATTGCTTATAACTTTTTTTTATTTCAGCTATCTAATATTTACACATTTTAAGAACTGTGTATAGGTGGATATTTTAGTATATCAATTTTAAATGTGCACTATTGTGCAAAATTATTTTCAAATATTATCATATAAAATATATTAAAATTGTATTTTTTTCCTCCAAAAATGCAAATAACTTCATGTTGTCTAACTTTGGCTATCTAATATTTATACACTATTTAGACTACTTCTGTAAGAACATTTTATTAAAAAAATTAGAAATGCGCGTCAGTGCGCGCGCAACTATTTGTAAATTGTATTTGCGCTTGTCATTAAAAAAAATGGCCTAAGGCTTCAATATAAAAGTAAGACTTAAAAATTAATCTTACCTTAAATAAATGACGGAATACCTAATTCAATACTGATAGGGTGTAAAGATGTGATTGTGGAGATCTTAACCAAGTTGTTTAATTTATCTTTGAGCACGGGAGTTTTTCCAAAAATGTGGAAATCATGCTACATTACGCCAATTTTCAAATCAGGTAATAAAGAAAATATCTCAAATTATCGCGGGGTATGTAAACAATCTGCTGTGCCAAAGATATTAGATAGCTTGGTTACAGCAAAATTAACGTGGGCGACTAAAAATATTATCAACACTGCTCAACACGGTTTTTGCGAGGGAAAATCCACAGTGACTAATTTGCTACTCTATCAGGATTATATACTTAATGCTTTTGAACTAGGATACCAAGTAGATTCCATTTATGCAGATGTACAAAAGGCTTTTGACACTGTTCCTCAAAAATTTCTGTTTAAAAAGCTGGAAGCATTGGGTATTTATGGTATGCTACTGAAGTGGATTGTCAGTTTTTTATCCGACCAAACACAACAAGTCAAAATAAAAAACTTTGTTTCCTTATGTATACTTGTAACTTCTGGAGTACCTCAGGGCTCACATATTGGACCTCTCCTTTTTCTTTTATTTATAAACGATATTGTTTTGGTAATAAAATATTGTGAAATACTACTGTTTGCAGATGACCTAAAGTTATATAAGATGGTGCGGTCAATCTGTGATCAGTATCTTGTTCAGTGTGACATGGATAATTTAATTACTTGGTTTAAAAAACATGGTATGACCTTAAACATAAGTAAATGCTACTCAATTACGTTTCATAGAATCTTAAGACCTTTAGAAAGCTATTATGAAATGAATGGTACCCAACTACAAATAGTTGAAGAAATTAAAGATTTAGGAGTTGTCTTCGACAAACAGTTAAACTTCAACTGTCACATACGGGGTTGTGTCGTGAAAACCCTACAAATTCTAGGCTATGTTACAAGAATGAGTGGTGAATTCACAGTTGAGACCTATAAACACCTTTACTGCACTATAGTAAGACCTAACCTTGAATACGCAGCACTAATATGGTCACCATGCTACCAAATCAATATCGATTTAATAGAATCTGTCCAACGTCGCTTTATGAGGATTGCAGGATATAGACTTGGTATAACAAGAGAAAACTTTGTTTATAACTATGCAGCTATTAACGATCGGATAAAGGTTGACACTCTACTTCAGCGTCGTTATAAATCTGATCTTTGCATTCTTAACTCAGTACTGTCTGGAAAACTAGAATGTCCCACTATTTTTTCTAAAATCAATTTTAACACAAATTACAGGACGCGAACAAATTTTTTATTTTATATAGGTTTTCATAACTCCAATTATACATACCATAGCCCATTGAACAGAATGATGCGACTATCAAATTTAAATCCGATGTTTAATATAACTGGAATATCATTGGGTCAGTTGAAATATAGGTTAAAACGTATTGAGCTAGTCATTCAATAGTTTTAGGGCCACTTGCACCAAATTTTGGTACGGGATTAACTCAGCTAAACCGAGTTTAAGTTAAAAAGGCTGAGTTCTGATTGGTCAGCCGTCAATTTAATCCAAGTTTAAAGTTAAACCAGCATTGGTGCAAGTGGCCCTTAGTCACTCCCCGTTAAAAGATATGTATTTTATTTTATTTTCCTACATTCTATTATGTAATCTGATTTTTATGTATTTAATAAGTATTTCATATATTTCTAACTTAATTATTATTAATTATTAATTTATTTTAACATATTTAATGTGATAACATTTTTGTAATATTTAAAAAAAGGGGGTATCCCGTAAATAAATAAATAAATAAATAAATAAATAAATATTATGTTTATTCATTAGCTATGTTTGTGCAATGATATTACCAAATCTTAGCGAACAAACGTAAGTATGTTAAGAAAAAATTCTATTTTGGTATACCGTGAGATTATAAAGTGCGAAACACTTTTTAATGAAAAACTGGCATTAGCAATGAGTAAACTGCAAGAAAGCTGTGTGCGTTTTACTGGCCACCGAGCTGTTGTACGTAGCAATCACATGGGCTTGTCGCGCACAACTCTAACAGAGGCGTGGCTTCAAACGAAGAGTATTTTCTTTTTAAACTGTTCGGCACTTTATAATTGCACTGTATATGCTTTAAAATTAAATTTTACCTCGGTATAGAAAATCAACTGGCGTTTAAACCCTAATTAACTAAAAACAAAACCAATGCATTTTTATAACGTAGAATAGTCTAGTTATTGTTTTTTAGACGATTTTAGGTTCTATTTATAAAATTCGTTTTTCCTTTTTGGACTTGGGTGGCATAATGCATCGTATCAAAAGTTTATGAAAAAGGTCAATTGAATTATTAAAAAGGGAAAGTCCCGTCGTGGCTTCGTCCGTCGCCCATCACCCGTCACCCGTCGCCCGTCGCGGCTTGATGTAAGCCTGTATATTTAGAGATAGCCGTAAAGCCCGTTCTTTGAACGGGTTAGTTAAAAACTTAAATTAGTTCTCTCTTTAAAAAACTTTTCAACCCCCGTTTCACCCCCTTAGGGGTCGAATATCAAAAAATCCTGAAATGCTATCTTTTCGATTTCGATAAAGAACATTTTTGTCAAATATAAAGATTAAGAGGTCTCTGAGATACGCACAAAAATTAAAGCCCCGTTTAACCCCCTTAAGGGGTGAATTTCGAAAAATCACTTCTTAGTGGGTGCTTTCGTATTATTATGTAAAAAACTTTTCTTCATAAGAATCGGACAAAAAAAAATTAATACGTTAATTTGACACACTAACTGGGTTTCTTTGTGCAGGGTCACATATAGTATTTTAAAACTGCACAATTATATCCCATTAGTAAGATAGTTCTATGTATTGATTGTATTGTATATTATATAATATTATATAATATTATATATTATATATAATATTGATATTAAGTTTGGACTGTAAAATACTAAAATGTCCCTGTTCTGTGCATTTTAAATGTTCTTTTTGGCTATAGGATTTTTTCAACATCTGCTGGGACATATATGTCCCTACAGGCGCGACAGGTATTTTTAAACATCTGCTGGGACATACATGCGATTATACTGTGCCGAACACTTTTTAATGCAAAACTGGCATTAGCGATGAGTAAAATGCAAGAAAGATGTGTGCGTTTTACTGGCCACCGAGCTGTTGTACGTAGCAATCATATGGGCTTGTCGCGTACAACTCTAACAGAGGCGTGACTTCAAACGAAGAGTATTTTCTTTTCAAACTGTTCGGCACTATATAATCCTACAGGAGCGAAAGGGTTAATGCATTAAAAAATATTAAGTAGGTACTTTTCCTTGATACTTGATAGTTTAAAAAAAATAACCCTAAAGCTAAAGTTTTGAAAAAGTCCAAACTCCATAATAGAATGAAATTTACCTATTATAATAGGTATAAGGTATAATTATAATAATTACTTAATTAAGCATCCCCTAAGTCCAGGAATTGTGTGGGCTAGTAGTAGAGGGAACCACCGGCTTTAATTGACTTTCAAACCAATATATCTAGGGAGTACGCCTTCGCCAAATTTTAATTATTAATTAACTGAAAAAGGCAATCGGCGCCAGTGAGGTTTGAACTCACGATCATTGGCTCAGTGTCAATGCTATATCGATGCCTTAGACCGCTGAGCTAATTCTCCCGTTATACCTTGTAACAATAATTATAATTATTGTTAAATTTTTATTACTGTTTTTAATTGAAAATTCGAAAACATAGTAAAAGCGCACTTAGATATTTCTTATTTCTTAAATTGTATCTTTTTTTATTGCTTTGTTTTTCTGTGCTTCTAACTATTACCCTATTTTCCAGATTTTCAATTATAAAATTTAATAAAATTTTTATATTGATAAATTTCAATCCATCTCACCCCACAGTGGTGAAAAATATCCCTTTTATCGTTTTTTTCTTAAAATGTTTATAAAATTTATATCTAGGGGCTTCTAAGGTCGCTTAAGCTAAATTTTATAAAAAGTCCAAACCAAAAACAATCCCGAGCGAGAACTTTTGGTAAAATACACGTATGCCAAATTTCAAGTCTCTAGCTAAAAGCGTACTTAAGTTATCGTGCTTACAAGATTTCCCGGACAGACCGACCGATCGACCGACCGACTAACAATTTTTTTTGCTCGAAATTCATTTATATTGATATAAAACGTCATAAAACTCAAAAAGACGCAAAAAACAATTTTGAAAATTTTTGCACGAATACAAGGCTTCCCTAACTTTTTAAAATTTTCAAAATCGGAAAGCAATAATCACCCCCTCCCCCTTAGGGGGGAGTTACAAAAATTAAATTATCAGATTCACTTTTAGCAACCTCAATAACCCCTTTATTCCCGAAAATTACCCCCGTCCCCAGAGGGAGGTATGGTACCCCCCCCGGGGGTGGAGTTGGAACTTTTTTATTATGAGATTTAGTTTTAGCTACCTCAAAAACCCCTATATTCTAACCTTTACAAAAATATTGTAAACATTTTAAAATAATCACACCCACGGGAGAAGTTAGAAAAAAAAATTATCATCAGATTCAGTTAAAGCAACCTGAAAAACCCGAATATACTATTTTTTACTAAAATATTGTAAATATTTAAAAATAACATGCCTTAAATATTTCACAGTTTTTAATTGAGCAACCTCATATCTCCAGTACAGGGTTACGACTTGGAAATAATAGTTACTGTAACTAACTCGTATCTCCATAATTCCAATTTTTGACTCACGTAACTAATAATTTGGCAATTTTTTATGCTTGAAGGGTCCACAAGAAATAACTATACTTATATTTGTCTATATTACAATAAAAAAAAATAAGAATTTTAAAGTTAACCGGTTTTTTGTGTCCCCTGAAAACCTGTGAATTTGGAGATACGAGGTAGTTAAGGTAACACGACGATACGCTATTTTTTATTCGCGTGTAAACAATTTTTTTGTAACAATTAAAAGGTAAATAAAATAAATAAAATTGGTATTTTAAAATTGGTATTTATTTTGTTTTGCCTAGTTGCAAAAATTATCTTAAAATTAGTTTTTCAATTTGAGGTTATAGGCAAGGCGCTATCTGTTTCAAAACACCCATGTTTGGGTAAATCGAATAGTATCCTTCATTTTTGGATCAATGGGTCCAGAATATCACTAGAAATGATAATTTCACTATGCGTATAAAATAAACCAAGGGCTTCACTTTTTATTTAACAAAATGTTCCAAAATCGAGAAGAAATTATTTTTTTTTCTCCTTTTCGTTCATATATCACTGGAACTATTCATTTGAGACAAATATAGGAAAGGAAAAAAAGTTTTGTAATTGAATTTTATACATAATAAAATTGGTTGCAAATCGAAAAAATAATTATTATTATTGCAAACATAGTAAAAATCACAAAAAGTGTAAAAAATGGAGTTTTTTTTGGGATTTTTTTTTCGGATACTTAAAGTAAACGTAGAACCTTCAAAATTGGCCCAAGAAAACTTTATGGTGTGCTGAATCATCACACCAAATTTCATCAAAATCGGTTTTTGCACAATAATTTTGAAATAAAAATCCAAATTTTTAAAATTATGCAATGCTCGATGCGATGTGATGTGTTTATGTTGAGCAAACGACCTAAAATTTGTCACAATTTGGACACAAATGCATGAATACTAAAAATTAGTTATTTCAAATAAAACAAAAATTAAATTTACTCTGATGTGTACTTTTTTAATAAAAATTTCGTTTAGCCACCCTCAATTATTTTGGTGAATTTTAATTTTTAAAATTATTGGAAACAAACATATTTCTGTGCTAATATCCCTTTTAAAAAAGCTATCAAATAATGGCCTAATTTACAAAAAAAAATCGTCAGCGTATAAAATATTAAAGTAGAAAGCGGAATAATAAGGGATCGATGCCCTGGTGAACCTCTATGTTATCTACCATTCAAGGACTAAGCTGCCGTCAGTAGTTAAGGAGGAGCAACTTGCAACATAGTTATTTTTATTCGATTGATTCTAAAAGCTACACTTTTTGTTCATGTTTTGCGGTCGACAAGTTAGACTTTGTGGCCAAAAACCGGTTAATCCAGATTCATCCACAAAAATGAATCACAAACACAAAATTTTAATTGTAAAATCAATTTCAAAATTTTTAATATTTATAGAACGGTTTTAGAAGTATTAATATTTTCATAACAAACACATTTTAACACAAATTAATCAAAACGCTAAGCTAATTTGAAAATGAAACATTACGCAAAAGGAACGATCCAATTATTTTTTCAGCAATTGGATTAGATATCAATTTGTAATGGATAACTAGATAGGTAATAAGATAGTAAAAAGAAATATGTTTTGCAATTTAGAATTAAATATAGTTTAATAATTGATTTTAATCGAATCGACTAAAAAATGTACCTATAATAAATTTTGATTTCGTAGGTATATTACCCTTGGGCCGGGGGCTCTCGGCTTCTAAAGACCTACACAATCGAAAATTTTAACTTTTCGCCCTTGTATTATAAATAACTATTTTATTGGCATGCACAGACGTGTTTATGTTTTGCCTGAGAACAGAGGAGAACATACTGCAGTATGGGGGAGGGGCAAGAATTTTGGCGATGTGCAGTGTCGGACTAGGCAGCTCGGAGCTAGTGAGATTGGTAAACTAGGGGCTCCCATATAAAATATTTTTTTCCTTTCAAAACTTTTTTACCCCTGCCAGAAATTTAGATGACTTTCTCACCTGTCCAGTCAGATTCTGGCGATGTGTGTATTACAAATACTTCATATTATAATATTTTTTCTCTGTGTGTGACACGCATTTTAATTGAAATGCACAAAAACACACCATCTGTGTCTCGCAACTTTCTACAAGTGTGTGCCTAAAAAAATTGAAAATTTAGATGATGATAAATTACAGTAGCAAAGTGTCTGTTAACTTCAAAACTCTGAGAACCAAATCCTAATGAGGTCCAGCTGGAAAAATAACTGGTAAAGGTTCTTCCGCAGACTGCAAGGTAAATATCAGTAACAAATTGCAATTTTGAGAAAAATCTCACGGGGCCCCCGCACTGGGGGCCCCTCATAGAGGGTGAGGTTTATTTTTTTAGTGTAAAAAAAATTGAAAGGGTATTTAGTCACCTAAATTTTTGGCGCAGGGGTAAAAAAAAATTGAGTGATGAGCTTTTTCGACTTTTCCGACTCTGACTGGACGTAAAAAATAATTTTTATACTTTCGTAATTATTTTATAGAGCATATACGTGACTTTAATTTAAACTTTTGTACAATAATTTAAATATGAATCTCCAAAAATAACAAATTTTAATTAAAAAAAAAATAGAACGGTTTATCTCAAAAATGGAATCAAATTTTTTCCGTCTAGGCTAGATAAATTCAAAAAAATAAATTAACATAAACTTATTGCCTTTATTAATACTAGTATACATGCAAAGGTTCGTCGCTCTAGCTTATAGGGTACCAGGGTTATTAATTAAAAACCTTATTTTTATTACAATTTTAAAGGGCCGTAGCTCCCTTAGGGCTCATTTCCGGACCAACCTTTATGGGATATTTTTTGATATTTTTGGATCTAGAATCACCTCTTAAATTTTGGCATGCCAGTTATTGATCACCCTGTATATTTGGGAGAATGTGTGGTCTATAGAAACACGCAAGAAACGCTCTTAAAAGGTGGATGTTACTATCTACAGCCTTCTGGCGGCACTGATAAAATCCCTTGCCAATTATTAACCATTATAAGTACAAATACCAAACGACCGGTCGCGATCGGATAAGTATCCCATAATTCAGTTGGGAAGATCGCTAAATGTTCCCTAAGGAACCTGTTTTCTAAAACAATGTTTTATGAGCTTAGGCTTTTGGTAATTATCATAAACTTTCATAGTCTCAACTAATTCGTCTACTTAAGCCCTTTCATGCTAATATATTATACAGGTTGTTCAATTAGTCATATTTAAAATTGGGCTTGTTTATGTGATATTTTTGTTGTGATATTTTTACGTTTTTCGAAGTAAGGTTAGATTTATGTTAATTTCTAACATTATAAAATATATAAATCTAATGTTTAAAACTAACGTTTGACAAAAACGTTTTAAAATACATAAATCTAACGTTAAAGTAAAAGTTACCTGACTCAATTACCTTTTTCTAATGTTAGAAATTAACATAAATCTAACCCTTTTCTAACTTTAAATTTGTTTGCCTTCCCGTTTTCAATACTTAAGATAAAGTAGAAAATACAGACAGCTTTGTGTCTGGAGAATCTTGACTAATTAATTAATTTGAAACTAAATTAATAATAATTAAATTGGTTAATATTCAAATGAACCTATTTCAAACTTTTTGATTTCAAATAAAAAGGATTCGCGCATGCGCTACCACGAAGTCACCCGAGAACGCTCTGCCTTTCGAACGTCAAAGTTGCTTAACACGTTCCAAGAGGAACGTATGAAAATTTGTGTCGCTCCCAACGAACTAACAACTCTTCTCTCTAGAATACGCATACCGTTAATATAAAGTATCGCCGATATCTCGGTTTCTTTGTAAACCAATTGTAGGTATATTCAGGCCTAAACAATAACAATTACCAGTAACTGTTATTGTTGTCTGTGTTAGAACATGAAGCTGAAGTTTGCAACGTTTTTTTGCAACGAAAATTCAAAAATTTTAAAATCGACTCAATTTCATTTAAAAACAATAAAAACCCGGTATCTAGTATTTTTAGATCGAATTAAGCCCTTTTCGACCCACAAATAAATAGAAAAAGCAAGAAACATGCGAAATATGCATACAAATTCAAATTTGGTCATGTTCTGTCTCTTTTATCGGTGCCAAATAGACTTTAAACTACTTCCTATCATTAAACACAAAACATATCAAAAATTCACCTGGCGGAAATTATCCTAGCCCCGGCTAGATAGGTAAGAATTTTAAAAAAATTGCAAAATTTTCGTACAAGTTCAAATTTGGTCATGTTCTGTCTCTTTTATCGGAGCCAAATAGACTTTAAACTACTTCCTATCATTAAACACAAAACATATCAAAAATTCACCTGGCGGAAATTATCCTAGCCCCGGCTAGATAGGTAAGAATTTTAAAAAAATTGCAAAATTTTCGTACAATTTCAAATTTGGAAATGTTCTGTCTCTTTTAGCGGTGCCAAATAGACTTTAAACTACTTCCTATCATTAAACACAAAACATATCAAAAATTCACCTGGCGGAAATTATCCTAGCCCCGGCTAGATAGGTAAGAATTTTAAAAAAATTGCAAAATTTTCGTACAAGTTCAAATTTGGAAATGTTCTGTCTCTTTTATCGGTGCCAAATAGACTTTAAACTACTTCCTATCATTAAACACAAAACATATCAAAAATTCACCTGGCGGAAATTATCCTAGCCCCGGCTAGATAGGTAAGAATTTTAAAAAAATTGCAAAATTTTCGTACAAGTTCAAATTTGGAAATGTTCTGTCTCTTTTATCGGTGCCAAATAGACTTTAAACTACTTCCTATCATTAAACACAAAACATATCAAAAATTCACCTGGCGGAAATTATCCTAGCCCCGGCTAGATAGGTAAGAATTTTAAAAAAATTGCAAAATTTTCGTACAAGTTCAAATTTGGAAATGTTCTGTCTCTTTTATCGGTGCCAAATAGACTTTAAACTACTTCCTATCATTAAACACAAAACATATCGAAAATTCACCTGGCGGAAATTATCCTAGCCCCGGCTAGATAGGTAGGAATTTTAAAAAAATTGCAAAATTTTCGTACAAGTTTAAATTTGGAAATGTTCTGTCTCTTTTATCGGTGCCAAATAGACTTTAAACTACTTCCTATCATTAAACACAAAACATATCAAAAATTCACCTGGCGGAAATTATCCTAGCCCCGGCTAGATAGGTAAGAATTTTAAAAAAATTGCAAAATTTTCGTACAAGTTCAAATTTGGAAATGTTCTGTCTCTTTTATCGGTGCCAAATAGACTTTAAACTACTTCCTATCATTAAACACAAAACATATCAAAAATTCACCTGGCGGAAATTATCCTAGCCCCGGCTAGATAGGTAAGAATTTTAAAAAAATTGCAAAATTTTCGTACAAGTTCAAATTTGGAAATGTTCTGTCTCTTTTATCGGTGCCAAATAGACTTTAAACTACTTCCTATCATTAAACACAAAACATATCAAAAATTCACCTGGCGGAAATTATCCTAGCCCTGGCTAGATAGGTAAGAATTTTAAAAAAATTGCAAAATTTTCGTACAAGTTCAAATTTGGAAATGTTCTGTCTCTTTTATCGGTGCCAAATAGACTTTAAACTACTTCCTATCATTAAACACAAAACATATCAAAAATTCACCTGGCGGAAATTATCCTAGCCCCGGCTAGATAGGTAAGAATTTTAAAAAAATTGCAAAATTTTCGTACAAGTTCAAATTTGGTCATGTTCTGTCTCTTTTATCGGTGCCAAATAGACTTTAAATTACTTCCTATCATTAAACACAAAACATATCAAAACTTCACCTGGCGGAAATTATCCTAGCCCCGGCTAGATAGGTAAGAATTTTAAAAAAATTGCAAAATTTTCGTACAAGTTCAAATTTGGAAATGTTCTGTCTCTTTTATCGGTGCCAAATAGACTTTAAACTACTTCCTATCATTAAACACAAAACATATCAAAAATTCACCTGGCGGAAATTATCCTAGCCCCGGCTAGATAGGTAAGAATTTTAAAAAAATTGCAAAATTTTCGTACAAGTTCAAATTTGGAAATGTTCTGTCTCTTTTATCGGTGCCAAATAGACTTTAAACTACTTCCTATCATTAAACACAAAACATATCAAAAATTCACCTGGCGGAAATTATCCTAGCCCCGGCTAGATAGGTAAGAATTTTAAAAAAATTGCAAAATTTTCGTACAAGTTCAAATTTGGTCATGTTCTGTCTCTTTTATCGGTGCCAAATAGACTTTAAACTACTTCCTATCATTAAACACAAAACATAACAAAAATTCACCTGGCGGAAATTATCCTAGCCCCGGCTAGATAGGTAAGAATTTTAAAAAAATTGCAAAATTTTCGTACAAGTTCAAATTTGGAAATGTTCTGTCTCTTTTATCGGTGCCAAATAGACTTTAAACTACTTCCTATCATTAAACACAAAACATATCAAAAATTCACCTGGCGGAAATTATCCTAGCCCCGGCTAGATAGGTAAGAATTTTAAAAAAAGTGCAAAATTTTCGTACAAGTTCAAATTTGGTCATGTTCTGTCTCTTTTATCGGTGCCAAATAGACTTTAAACTACTTTCTATCATTAAACACAAAACATATCAAAAATTCACCTGGCGGAAATTATCCTAGCCCCGGCTAGATAGGTAAGAATTTTAAAAAAATTGCAAAATTTTCGTACAAGTTCAAATTTGGAAATGTTCTGTCTCTTTTATCGGTGCCAAATAGACTTTAAACTACTTCCTATCATTAAACACAAAACATATCAAAAATTCACCTGGCGGAAATTATCCTAGCCCCGGCTAGATAGGTAAGAATTTTAAAAAAATTGCAAAATTTTCGTACAAGTTCAAATTTGGTCATGTTCTGTCTCTTTTATCGGTGCCAAATAGACTTTAAACTACTTCTTATCATTAAACACAAAATATATCAAAAATTCACCTGGCGGAAATTATCCTAGCCCCGGCTAGATAGGTAAGAATTTTAAAAAAATTGCAAAATTTTCGTACAAGTTCAAATTTGGAAATGTTCTGTCTCTTTTATCAGTGCCAAATAGACTTTAAACTACTTCCTATCATTAAACACAAAACATATCAAAAATTCACCTGGCGGAAATTATCCTAGCCCCGGCTAGATAGGTAAGAATTTTAAAAAAATTGCAAAATTTTCGTACAAGTTCAAATTTGGTCATGTTCTGTCTCTTTTATCGGTGCCAAATAGACTTTAAACTACTTCCTATCATTAAACACAAAACATATCAAAAATTCACCTGGCGGAAATTATCCTAGCCCCGGCTAGATAGGTAAGAATTTTAAAAAAATTGCAAAATTTTCGTACAAGTTCAAATTTGGTCATGTTCTGTCTCTTTTATCGGTGCCAAATAGACTTTAAACTACTTTCTATCATTAAACACAAAACATATCAAAAATTCACCTGGCGGAAATTATCCTAGCCCGGCTAGATAGGTAAGAATTTTAAAAAAATTGCAAAATTTTCGTACAAGTTCAAATTTGGAAATGTTCTGTCTCTTTTATCGGTGCCAAATAGACTTTAAACTACTTCCTATCATTAAACACAAAACATATCAAAAATTCACGTGGCGGAAATTATCCTAGCCCGGGCTAGATAGGTAAGAATTTTAAAAAAATTGCAAAATTTTCGTACAAGTTCAAATTTGGAAATGTTCTGTCTCTTTTATCGGTGCCAAATAGACTTTAAACTACTTCCTATCAATAAACACAAAACATATCAAAAATTCACGTGGCGGAAATTATCCTAGCCCGGGCTAGATAGGTAAGAATTTTAAAAAAAGTGCAAAATTTTCGTACAAGTTCAAATTTGGTCATGTTCTGTCTCTTTTATCGGTGCCAAATAGACTTTAAACTACTTCCTATCATTAAACACAAAACATATCAAAAATTCACCTGGCGGAAATTATCCTAGCCCCGGCTAGATAGGTAAGAATTTTAAAAAAATTGCAAAATTTTCGTACAAGTTCAAATTTGGTCATGTTCTGTCTCTTTTATCGGTGCCAAATAGACTTTAAATTACTTCCTATCATTAAACACAAAACATATCAAAACTTCACCTGGCGGAAATTATCCTAGCCCCGGCTAGATAGGTAAGAATTTTAAAAAAATTGCAAAATTTTCGTACAAGTTCAAATTTGGAAATGTTCTGTCTCTTTTATCGGTGCCAAATAGACTTTAAACTACTTCCTATCATTAAACACAAAACATATCAAAAATTCACCTGGCGGAAATTATCCTAGCCCCGGCTAGATAGGTAAGAATTTTAAAAAAATTGCAAAATTTTCGTACAAGTTTAAATTTGGAAATGTTCTGTCTCTTTTATCGGTGCCAAATAGACTTTAAACTACTTCCTATCATTAAACACAAAACATATCAAAAATTCACCTGGCGGAAATTATCCTAGCCCCGGCTAGATAGGTAAGAATTTTAAAAAAATTGCAAAATTTTCGTACAAGTTCAAATTTGGTCATGTTCTGTCTCTTTTATCGGTGCCAAATAGACTTTAAACTACTTCCTATCATTAAACACAAAACATAACAAAAATTCACCTGGCGGAAATTATCCTAGCCCCGGCTAGATAGGTAAGAATTTTAAAAAAATTGCAAAATTTTCGTACAAGTTCAAATTTGGAAATGTTCTGTCTCTTTTATCGGTGCCAAATAGACTTTAAACTACTTCCTATCATTAAACACAAAACATATCAAAAATTCACCTGGCGGAAATTATCCTAGCCCCGGCTAGATAGGTAAGAATTTTAAAAAAAGTGCAAAATTTTCGTACAAGTTCAAATTTGGTCATGTTCTGTCTCTTTTATCGGTGCCAAATAGACTTTAAACTACTTTCTATCATTAAACACAAAACATATCAAAAATTCACCTGGCGGAAATTATCCTAGCCCCGGCTAGATAGGTAAGAATTTTAAAAAAATTGCAAAATTTTCGTACAAGTTCAAATTTGGAAATGTTCTGTCTCTTTTATCGGTGCCAAATAGACTTTAAACTACTTCCTATCATTAAACACAAAACATATCAAAAATTCACCTGGCGGAAATTATCCTAGCCCCGGCTAGATAGGTAAGAATTTTAAAAAAATTGCAAAATTTTCGTACAAGTTCAAATTTGGTCATGTTCTGTCTCTTTTATCGGTGCCAAATAGACTTTAAACTACTTCTTATCATTAAACACAAAATATATCAAAAATTCACCTGGCGGAAATTATCCTAGCCCCGGCTAGATAGGTAAGAATTTTAAAAAAATTGCAAAATTTTCGTACAAGTTCAAATTTGGAAATGTTCTGTCTCTTTTATCAGTGCCAAATAGACTTTAAACTACTTCCTATCATTAAACACAAAACATATCAAAAATTCACCTGGCGGAAATTATCCTAGCCCCGGCTAGATAGGTAAGAATTTTAAAAAAATTGCAAAATTTTCGTACAAGTTCAAATTTGGTCATGTTCTGTCTCTTTTATCGGTGCCAAATAGACTTTAAACTACTTCCTATCATTAAACACAAAACATATCAAAAATTCACCTGGCGGAAATTATCCTAGCCCCGGCTAGATAGGTAAGAATTTTAAAAAAATTGCAAAATTTTCGTACAAGTTCAAATTTGGTCATGTTCTGTCTCTTTTATCGGTGCCAAATAGACTTTAAACTACTTTCTATCATTAAACACAAAACATATCAAAAATTCACCTGGCGGAAATTATCCTAGCCCGGCTAGATAGGTAAGAATTTTAAAAAAATTGCAAAATTTTCGTACAAGTTCAAATTTGGAAATGTTCTGTCTCTTTTATCGGTGCCAAATAGACTTTAAACTACTTCCTATCATTAAACACAAAACATATCAAAAATTCACGTGGCGGAAATTATCCTAGCCCGGGCTAGATAGGTAAGAATTTTAAAAAAAGTGCAAAATTTTCGTACAAGTTCAAATTTGGTCATGTTCTGTCTCTTTTATCGGTGCCAAATAGACTTTAAACTACTTCCTATCATTAAACACAAAACATATCAAAAATTCACCTGGCGGAAATTATCCTAGCCCCGGCTAGATAGGTAAGAATTTTAAAAAAATTGCAAAATTTTCGTACAAGTTCAAATTTGGTCATGTTCTGTCTCTTTTATCGGTGCCAAATAGACTTTAAATTACTTCCTATCATTAAACACAAAACATATCAAAAATTCACCTGGCGGAAATTATCCTAGCCCCGGCTAGATAGGTAAGAATTTTAAAAAAATTGCAAAATTTTCGTACAAGTTCAAATTTGGAAATGTTCTGTCTCTTTTATCGGTGCCAAATAGACTTTAAACTACTTCCTATCATTAAACACAAAACATATCAAAAATTCACCTGGCGGAAATTATCCTAGCCCCGGCTAGATAGGTAAGAATTTTAAAAAAATTGCAAAATTTTCGTACAAGTTCAAATTTGGAAATGTTCTGTCTCTTTTATCGGTGCCAAATAGACTTTAAACTACTTCCTATCATTAAACACAAAACATATCAAAAATTCACCTGGCGGAAATTATCCTAGCCCCGGCTAGATAGGTAAGAATTTTAAAAAAATTGCAAAATTTTCGTACAAGTTCAAATTTGGTCATGTTCTGTCTCTTTTATCGGTGCCAAATAGACTTTAAACTACTTCCTATCATTAAACACAAAACATAACAAAAATTCACCTGGCGGAAATTATCCTAGCCCCGGCTAGATAGGTAAGAATTTTAAAAAAATTGCAAAATTTTCGTACAAGTTCAAATTTGGAAATGTTCTGTCTCTTTTATCGGTGCCAAATAGACTTTAAACTACTTCCTATCATTAAACACAAAACATATCAAAAATTCACCTGGCGGAAATTATCCTAGCCCCGGCTAGATAGGTAAGAATTTTAAAAAAAGTGCAAAATTTTCGTACAAGTTCAAATTTGGTCATGTTCTGTCTCTTTTATCGGTGCCAAATAGACTTTAAACTACTTCCTATCATTAAACACAAAACATATCAAAAATTCACCTGGCGGAAATTATCCTAGCCCCGGCTAGATAGGTAAGAATTTTAAAAAAATTGCAAAATTTTCGTACAAGTTCAAATTTGGAAATGTTCTGTCTCTTTTATCGGTGCCAAATAGACTTTAAACTACTTCCTATCATTAAACACAAAACATATCAAAAATTCACCTGGCGGAAATTATCCTAGCCCCGGCTAGATAGGTAAGAATTTTAAAAAAATTGCAAAATTTTCGTACAAGTTCAAATTTGGTCATGTTCTGTCTCTTTTATCGGTGCCAAATAGACTTTAAACTACTTCTTATCATTAAACACAAAATATATCAAAAATTCACCTGGCGGAAATTATCCTAGCCCCGGCTAGATAGGTAAGAATTTTAAAAAAATTGCAAAATTTTCGTACAAGTTCAAATTTGGAAATGTTCTGTCTCTTTTATCGGTGCCAAATAGACTTTAAACTACTTCCTATCATTAAACACAAAACATATCAAAAATTCACCTGGCGGAAATTATCCTAGCCCCGGCTAGATAGGTAAGAATTTTAAAAAAATTGCAAAATTTTCGTACAAGTTCAAATTTGGAAATGTTCTGTCTCTTTTATCGGTGCCAAATAGACTTTAAACTACTTCCTATCATTAAACACAAAACATATCAAAAATTCACCTGGCGGAAATTATCCTAGCCCCGGCTAGATAGGTAAGAATTTTAAAAAAATTGCAAAATTTTCGTACAAGTTCAAATTTGGAAATGTTCTGTCTCTTTTATCGGTGCCAAATAGACTTTAAACTACTTCCTATCATTAAACACAAAACATATCAAAAATTCACCTGGCGGAAATTATCCTAGCCCCGGCTAGATAGGTAAGAATTTTAAAAAAATTGCAAAATTTTCGTACAAGTTCAAATTTGGTCATGTTCTGTCTCTTTTATCGGTGCCAAATAGACTTTAAACTACTTCCTATCATTAAACACAAAACATAACAAAAATTCACCTGGCGGAAATTATCCTAGCCCCGGCTAGATAGGTAAGAATTTTAAAAAAATTGCAAAATTTTCGTACAAGTTCAAATTTGGAAATGTTCTGTCTCTTTTATCGGTGCCAAATAGACTTTAAACTACTTCCTATCATTAAACACAAAACATATCAAAAATTCACCTGGCGGAAATTATCCTAGCCCCGGCTAGATAGGTAAGAATTTTAAAAAAAGTGCAAAATTTTCGTACAAGTTCAAATTTGGTCATGTTCTGTCTCTTTTATCGGTGCCAAATAGACTTTAAACTACTTCCTATCATTAAACACAAAACATATCAAAAATTCACCTGGCGGAAATTATCCTAGCCCCGGCTAGATAGGTAAGAATTTTAAAAAAATTGCAAAATTTTCGTACAAGTTCAAATTTGGAAATGTTCTGTCTCTTTTATCGGTGCCAAATAGACTTTAAACTACTTCCTATCATTAAACACAAAACATATCAAAAATTCACCTGGCGGAAATTATCCTAGCCCCGGCTAGATAGGTAAGAATTTTAAAAAAATTGCAAAATTTTCGTACAAGTTCAAATTTGGTCATGTTCTGTCTCTTTTATCGGTGCCAAATAGACTTTAAACTACTTCTTATCATTAAACACAAAATATATCAAAAATTCACCTGGCGGAAATTATCCTAGCCCCGGCTAGATAGGTAAGAATTTTAAAAAAATTGCAAAATTTTCGTACAAGTTCAAATTTGGAAATGTTCTGTCTCTTTTATCAGTGCCAAATAGACTTTAAACTACTTCCTATCATTAAACACAAAACATATCAAAAATTCACCTGGCGGAAATTATCCTAGCCCCGGCTAGATAGGTAAGAATTTTAAAAAAATTGCAAAATTTTCGTACAAGTTCAAATTTGGTCATGTTCTGTCTCTTTTATCGGTGCCAAATAGACTTTAAACTACTTCCTATCATTAAACACAAAACATATCAAAAATTCACCTGGCGGAAATTATCCTAGCCCCGGCTAGATAGGTAAGAATTTTAAAAAAAGTGCAAAATTTTCGTACAAGTTCAAATTTGGTCATGTTCTGTCTCTTTTATCGGTGCCAAATAGACTTTAAACTACTTCCTATCATTAAACACAAAACATATCAAAAATTCACCTGGCGGAAATTATCCTAGCCCCGGCTAGATAGGTAAGAATTTTAAAAAAATTGCAAAATTTTCGTACAAGTTCAAATTTGGAAATGTTCTGTCTCTTTTATCGGTGCCAAATAGACTTTAAACTACTTCCTATCATTAAACACAAAACATATCAAAAATTCACCTGGCGGAAATTATCCTAGCCCCGGCTAGATAGGTAAGAATTTTAAAAAAATTGCAAAATTTTCGTACAAGTTCAAATTTGGAAATGTTCTGTCTCTTTTATCGGTGCCAAATAGACTTTAAACTACTTCCCATCATTAAACACAAAACATATCAAAAATTCACCTGGCGGAAATTATCCTAGCCCCGGCTAGATAGGTAAGAATTTTAAAAAAATTGCAAAATTTTCGTACAAGTTCAAATTTGGTCATGTTCTGTCTCTTTTATCGGTGCCAAATAGACTTTAAATTACTTCCTATCATTAAACACAAAACATATCAAAAATTCACCTGGCGGAAATTATCCTAGCCCATGCTAGATAGGTAAGAATTTTAAAAAAATTGCAAAATTTTCGTACAAGTTCAAATTTGGTCATGTTCTGTCTCTTTTATCGGTGCCAAATAGACTTTAAACTACTTCCTATCATTAAACACAAAACATATCAAAAATTCACCTGGCGGAAATTATCCTAGCCCCGGCTAGATAGGTAAGAATTTTAAAAAAATTGCAAAATTTTCGTACAAGTTCAAATTTGGAAATGTTCTGTCTCTTTTATCGGTGCCAAATAGACTTTAAACTACTTCCTATCATTAAACACAAAACATATCAAAAATTCACCTGGCGGAAATTATCCTAGCCCCGGCTAGATAGGTAAGAATTTTAAAAAAATTGCAAAATTTTCGTACAAGTTCAAATTTGGTCATGTTCTGTCTCTTTTATCGGTGCCAAATAGACTTTAAACTACTTCTTATCATTAAACACAAAATATATCAAAAATTCACCTGGCGGAAATTATCCTAGCCCCGGCTAGATAGGTAAGAATTTTAAAAAAATTGCAAAATTTTCGTACAAGTTCAAATTTGGAAATGTTCTGTCTCTTTTATCAGTGCCAAATAGACTTTAAACTACTTCCTATCATTAAACACAAAACATATCAAAAATTCACCTGGCGGAAATTATCCTAGCCCCGGCTAGATAGGTAAGAATTTTAAAAAAATTGCAAAATTTTCGTACAAGTTCAAATTTGGTCATGTTCTGTCTCTTTTATCGGTGCCAAATAGACTTTAAACTACTTCCTATCATTAAACACAAAACATATCAAAAATTCACCTGGCGGAAATTATCCTAGCCCCGGCTAGATAGGTAAGAATTTTAAAAAAAGTGCAAAATTTTCGTACAAGTTCAAATTTGGTCATGTTCTGTCTCTTTTATCGGTGCCAAATAGACTTTAAACTACTTCCTATCATTAAACACAAAACATATCAAAAATTCACCTGGCGGAAATTATCCTAGCCCCGGCTAGATAGGTAAGAATTTTAAAAAAATTGCAAAATTTTCGTACAAGTTCAAATTTGGAAATGTTCTGTCTCTTTTATCGGTGCCAAATAGACTTTAAACTACTTCCTATCATTAAACACAAAACATATCAAAAATTCACCTGGCGGAAATTATCCTAGCCCCGGCTAGATAGGTAAGAATTTTAAAAAAATTGCAAAATTTTCGTACAAGTTCAAATTTGGAAATGTTCTGTCTCTTTTATCGGTGCCAAATAGACTTTAAACTACTTCCCATCATTAAACACAAAACATATCAAAAATTCACCTGGCGGAAATTATCCTAGCCCCGGCTAGATAGGTAAGAATTTTAAAAAAATTGCAAAATTTTCGTACAAGTTCAAATTTGGTCATGTTCTGTCTCTTTTATCGGTGCCAAATAGACTTTAAATTACTTCCTATCATTAAACACAAAACATATCAAAAATTCACCTGGCGGAAATTATCCTAGCCCATGCTAGATAGGTAAGAATTTTAAAAAAATTGCAAAATTTTCGTACAAGTTCAAATTTGGTCATGTTCTGTCTCTTTTATCGGTGCCAAATAGACTTTAAACTACTTCCTATCATTAAACACAAAACATATCAAAAATTCACCTGGCGGAAATTATCCTAGCCCCGGCTAGATAGGTAAGAATTTTAAAAAAATTGCAAAATTTTCGTACAAGTTCAAATTTGGAAATGTTCTGTCTCTTTTATCGGTGCCAAATAGACTTTAAACTACTTCCTATCATTAAACACAAAACATATCAAAAATTCACCTGGCGGAAATTATCCTAGCCCTGGCTAGATAGGTAAGAATTTTAAAAAAATTGCAAAATTTTCGTACAAGTTCAAATTTGGAAATGTTCTGTCTCTTTTAGCGGTGCCAAATAGACTTTAAACTACTTCCTATCATTAAACACAAAACATATCAAAAATTCACCTGGCGAAAATTATCCTAGCCCCGGCTAGATAGGTAAGAATTTTAAAAAAATTGCAAAATTTTCGTACAAGTTCAAATTTGGTCATGTTCTGTCTCTTTTATCGGTGCCAAATAGACTTTAAACTACTTCCCATCATTAAACACAAAACATATCAAAAATTCACCTGGCGGAAATTATCCTAGCCCCGGCTAGATAGGTAAGAATTTTAAAAAAATTGCAAAATTTTCGTACAAGTTCAAATTTGGTCATGTTCTGTCTCTTTTATCGGTGCCAAATAGACTTTAAACTACTTTCTATCATTAAACACAAAACATATCAAAAATTCACCTGGCGGAAATTATCCTAGCCCCGGCTAGATAGGTAAGAATTTTAAAAAAATTGCAAAATTTTCGTACAAATTCAAATTTGGAAATGTTCTGTCTCTTTTAGCGGTGCCAAATAGACTTTAAACTACTTCCTATCATTAAACACAAAACATATCAAAAATTCACCTGGCGAAAATTATCCTAGCCCCGGCTAGATAGGTAAGAATTTTAAAAAAATTGCAAAATTTTCGTACAAGTTCAAATTTGGTCATGTTCTGTCTCTTTTATCGGTGCCAAATAGACTTTAAACTACTTCCCATCATTAAACACAAAACATATCAAAAATTCACCTGGCGGAAATTATCCTAGCCCCGGCTAGATAGGTAAGAATTTTAAAAAAATTGCAAAATTTTCGTACAAGTTCAAATTTGGTCATGTTCTGTCTCTTTTATCGGTGCCAAATAGACTTTAAACTACTTTCTATCATTAAACACAAAACATATCAAAAATTCACCTGGCGGAAATTATCCTAGCCCCGGCTAGATAGGTAAGAATTTTAAAAAAATTGCAAAATTTTCGTACAAGTTCAAATTTGGAAATGTTCTGTCTCTTTTATCGGTGCCAAATAGACTTTAAACTACTTCCTATCATTAAACACAAAACATATCAAAAATTCACCTGGCGGAAATTATCCTAGCCCCGGCTAGATAGGTAAGAATTTTAAAAAAATTGCAAAATTTTCGTACAAGTTCAAATTTGGAAATGTTCTGTCTCTTTTATCGGTGCCAAATAGACTTTAAACTACTTCCTATCATTAAACACAAAACATATCGAAAATTCACCTGGCGGAAATTATCCTAGCCCCGGCTAGATAGGTAGGAATTTTAAAAAAATTGCAAAATTTTCGTACAAGTTCAAATTTGGAAATGTTCTGTCTCTTTTATCGGTGCCAAATAGACTTTAAACTACTTCCTATCATTAAACACAAAACATATCAAAAATTCACCTGGCGGAAATTATCCTAGCCCCGGCTAGATAGGTAAGAATTTTAAAAAAATTGCAAAATTTTCGTACAAGTTCAAATTTGGAAATGTTCTGTCTCTTTTATCGGTGCCAAATAGACTTTAAACTACTTCCTATCATTAAACACAAAACATATCAAAAATTCACCTGGCGGAAATTATCCTAGCCCTGGCTAGATAGGTAAGAATTTTAAAAAAATTGCAAAATTTTCGTACAAGTTCAAATTTGGAAATGTTCTGTCTCTTTTAGCGGTGCCAAATAGACTTTAAACTACTTCCTATCATTAAACACAAAACATATCAAAAATTCACCTGGCGAAAATTATCCTAGCCCCGGCTAGATAGGTAAGAATTTTAAAAAAATTGCAAAATTTTCGTACAAGTTCAAATTTGGTCATGTTCTGTCTCTTTTATCGGTGCCAAATAGACTTTAAACTACTTCCCATCATTAAACACAAAACATATCAAAAATTCACCTGGCGGAAATTATCCTAGCCCCGGCTAGATAGGTAAGAATTTTAAAAAAATTGCAAAATTTTCGTACAAGTTCAAATTTGGTCATGTTCTGTCTCTTTTATCGGTGCCAAATAGACTTTAAACTACTTTCTATCATTAAACACAAAACATATCAAAAATTCACCTGGCGGAAATTATCCTAGCCCCGGCTAGATAGGTAAGAATTTTAAAAAAATTGCAAAATTTTCGTACAAATTCAAATTTGGAAATGTTCTGTCTCTTTTAGCGGTGCCAAATAGACTTTAAACTACTTCCTATCATTAAACACAAAACATATCAAAAATTCACCTGGCGAAAATTATCCTAGCCCCGGCTAGATAGGTAAGAATTTTAAAAAAATTGCAAAATTTTCGTACAAGTTCAAATTTGGTCATGTTCTGTCTCTTTTATCGGTGCCAAATAGACTTTAAACTACTTCCCATCATTAAACACAAAACATATCAAAAATTCACCTGGCGGAAATTATCCTAGCCCCGGCTAGATAGGTAAGAATTTTAAAAAAATTGCAAAATTTTCGTACAAGTTCAAATTTGGAAATGTTCTGTCTCTTTTATCGGTGCCAAATAGACTTTAAACTACTTCCTATCATTAAACACAAAACATATCAAAAATTCACCTGGCGGAAATTATCCTAGCCCCGGCTAGATAGGTAAGAATTTTAAAAAAATTGCAAAATTTTCGTACAAGTTCAAATTTGGTCATGTTCTGTCTCTTTTATCGGTGCCAAATAGACTTTAAACTACTTCTTATCATTAAACACAAAATATATCAAAAATTCACCTGGCGGAAATTATCCTAGCCCCGGCTAGATAGGTAAGAATTTTAAAAAAATTGCAAAATTTTCGTACAAGTTCAAATTTGGAAATGTTCTGTCTCTTTTATCAGTGCCAAATAGACTTTAAACTACTTCCTATCATTAAACACAAAACATATCAAAAATTCACCTGGCGGAAATTATCCTAGCCCCGGCTAGATAGGTAAGAATTTTAAAAAAATTGCAAAATTTTCGTACAAGTTCAAATTTGGTCATGTTCTGTCTCTTTTATCGGTGCCAAATAGACTTTAAACTACTTCCTATCATTAAACACAAAACATATCAAAAATTCACCTGGCGGAAATTATCCTAGCCCCGGCTAGATAGGTAAGAATTTTAAAAAAAGTGCAAAATTTTCGTACAAGTTCAAATTTGGTCATGTTCTGTCTCTTTTATCGGTGCCAAATAGACTTTAAACTACTTCCTATCATTAAACACAAAACATATCAAAAATTCACCTGGCGGAAATTATCCTAGCCCCGGCTAGATAGGTAAGAATTTTAAAAAAATTGCAAAATTTTCGTACAAGTTCAAATTTGGAAATGTTCTGTCTCTTTTATCGGTGCCAAATAGACTTTAAACTACTTCCTATCATTAAACACAAAACATATCAAAAATTCACCTGGCGGAAATTATCCTAGCCCCGGCTAGATAGGTAAGAATTTTAAAAAAATTGCAAAATTTTCGTACAAGTTCAAATTTGGAAATGTTCTGTCTCTTTTATCGGTGCCAAATAGACTTTAAACTACTTCCCATCATGAAACACAAAACATATCAAAAATTCACCTGGCGGAAATTATCCTAGCCCCGGCTAGATAGGTAAGAATTTTAAAAAAATTGCAAAATTTTCGTACAAGTTCAAATTTGGTCATGTTCTGTCTCTTTTATCGGTGCCAAATAGACTTTAAATTACTTCCTATCATTAAACACAAAACATATCAAAAATTCACCTGGCGGAAATTATCCTAGCCCATGCTAGATAGGTAAGAATTTTAAAAAAATTGCAAAATTTTCGTACAAGTTCAAATTTGGTCATGTTCTGTCTCTTTTATCGGTGCCAAATAGACTTTAAACTACTTCCTATCATTAAACACAAAACATATCAAAAATTCACCTGGCGGAAATTATCCTAGCCCCGGCTAGATAGGTAAGAATTTTAAAAAAATTGCAAAATTTTCGTACAAGTTCAAATTTGGAAATGTTCTGTCTCTTTTATCGGTGCCAAATAGACTTTAAACTACTTCCTATCATTAAACACAAAACATATCAAAAATTCACCTGGCGGAAATTATCCTAGCCCTGGCTAGATAGGTAAGAATTTTAAAAAAATTGCAAAATTTTCGTACAAGTTCAAATTTGGAAATGTTCTGTCTCTTTTAGCGGTGCCAAATAGACTTTAAACTACTTCCTATCATTAAACACAAAACATATCAAAAATTCACCTGGCGAAAATTATCCTAGCCCCGGCTAGATAGGTAAGAATTTTAAAAAAATTGCAAAATTTTCGTACAAGTTCAAATTTGGTCATGTTCTGTCTCTTTTATCGGTGCCAAATAGACTTTAAACTACTTCCCATCATTAAACACAAAACATATCAAAAATTCACCTGGCGGAAATTATCCTAGCCCCGGCTAGATAGGTAAGAATTTTAAAAAAATTGCAAAATTTTCGTACAAGTTCAAATTTGGTCATGTTCTGTCTCTTTTATCGGTGCCAAATAGACTTTAAACTACTTTCTATCATTAAACACAAAACATATCAAAAATTCACCTGGCGGAAATTATCCTAGCCCCGGCTAGATAGGTAAGAATTTTAAAAAAATTGCAAAATTTTCGTACAAGTTCAAATTTGGAAATGTTCTGTCTCTTTTAGCGGTGCCAAATAGACTTTAAACTACTTCCTATCATTAAACACAAAACATATCAAAAATTCACCTGGCGAAAATTATCCTAGCCCCGGCTAGATAGGTAAGAATTTTAAAAAAATTGCAAAATTTTCGTACAAGTTCAAATTTGGTCATGTTCTGTCTCTTTTATCGGTGCCAAATAGACTTTAAACTACTTCCCATCATTAAACACAAAACATATCAAAAATTCACCTGGCGGAAATTATCCTAGCCCCGGCTAGATAGGTAAGAATTTTAAAAAAATTGCAAAATTTTCGTACAAGTTCAAATTTGGTCATGTTCTGTCTCTTTTATCGGTGCCAAATAGACTTTAAACTACTTTCTATCATTAAACACAAAACATATCAAAAATTCACCTGGCGGAAATTATCCTAGCCCCGGCTAGATAGGTAAGAATTTTAAAAAAATTGCAAAATTTTCGTACAAGTTCAAATTTGGAAATGTTCTGTCTCTTTTATCGGTGCCAAATAGACTTTAAACTACTTCCTATCATTAAACACAAAACATATCAAAAATTCACCTGGCGGAAATTATCCTAGCCCCGGCTAGATAGGTAAGAATTTTAAAAAAATTGCAAAATTTTCGTACAAGTTCAAATTTGGAAATGTTCTGTCTCTTTTATCGGTGCCAAATAGACTTTAAACTACTTCCTATCATTAAACACAAAACATATCGAAAATTCACCTGGCGGAAATTATCCTAGCCCCGGCTAGATAGGTAGGAATTTTAAAAAAATTGCAAAATTTTCGTACAAGTTCAAATTTGGTCATGTTCTGTCTCTTTTATCGGTGCCAAATAGACTTTAAACTACTTCCTATCATTAAACACAAAACATATCAAAAATTCACCTGGCGGAAATTATCCTAGCCCCGGCTAGATAGGTAAGAATTTTAAAAAAATTGCAAAATTTTCGTACAAGTTCAAATTTGGTCATCTTCAGTAACTTTTATCGGTGCCAAATAGACATTAAACTACTTCTTATCATTAAACACAAAACATATCAAAAATTCACCTGGCTGAAATTATTCTAGCCATGGCTAGATAGGTAAGAAAATGAAAATATTTTAAAAGTTTTTAAAAATTTTCCTATAAGTTCAAATTTGGTCACCGGGTACTACTTGAATCGGTGCCAAATACCCTTCAAACAACTACCTATTATGAAACACTAAACATATAAAAAATTCACCTGGCGCGATTTAACCTAGCCCCGGTAACTTTTCAATAATTTCGTGACATATCTGCTAGATCTAGTACCTAACTTTTTCTTATAACTTATTTTTTTTTTATTTGTTTACGCTATTTTTTGTGTGGGATAGAAAACAATATGTAATTCACGTCGGAAAAGTGGTTTTCTGTGTTTTGAGAAGTGGCTCGGCTCGACAGGTATCGCCTCTCCATATTTTTTTTTTTTTTGACCCAACTTTCCTGTCCAGGATTACAATATTACTATTTAAAAAAATATATATTTTTCAAAAAATCAAATTAAAAAAAATTGCATTTTTTTGTCTCCAAAAAACGATTAAAAAGCAGATTTTTAAGAAAGATAGTGTTTAAAAAGTTTAAGCCCCAATACCTTTATTGTTTTTATTTATTTTCAAAAAAATTGCGAAAATTACTTACGAAATTGCGTAAATTTGGTTATCTTCTATAATTTTTGTCGTTGCCGAATAGTCTTTAAACTTCCTCCATCAAAACATAAAACATTGGCTTAAGCTAAATAACTAACACCGGCTGGTATTTAATATAATGGAAAACATTTAAAAAGATTAAAAATTTCTTACAAGTTTAAAATTGACCATTTTCTACCTTTATATAGGAGTATATATATAAAAAAATTTAAAATATTTTTTTAAAAAAAAATTGTGTTTCAAAAAAAAAATAAATATTTTTTTTATTATTTTTTCACAGACATAGTTTTTTAGAAGTTTAACCTCTTATAACTTTTTTGTCTTTAGAGGGATTACTTTTAAAAACAATAGGCATTGTCCTCATATAGAACTTGATTTTTGCTAAAAATTTCTTTTCCACAAAAACTTGACGGATGCAGACGGATATTTTCAAAGTCGCTGATTTTTTTATGAAACACATTTGAATCCAACAATTTTTTGTCTAGGACGTTTTTTTTTTCTTGGCGATTTTGGGGAATTCGAAACTACTGTATGCATTTTAGCGGTAACTCATAAATGAAGCAGTTTGCCCAGTTTAGAGACAAAGTTTGGAAATACAATGTGTATTAGTTGAGAAATTCTTGGTTGTAGTTGCAGGAAAATCTGTAAGAAAAAATACGGGACACTGCGTGGCAGAACTTGGTAAAATGTTATGTCACCGGGGACAAACAAAATACGGGAATTCGCAAATTAGATACGGGACATGGTTGGGTGGTTAGTTCTGTAATGTATGCTACTGGTGCAGGAAAAATCCAAAGCTGTTCCCCCTCAATGAACATTTCTAGCTGCACAACTGTATTCGATAATCTTATCTTTGTTTACTACGTTTTTTATCGCACTAAAAATTATTTGTATGTGAAAAGAAATGGATTATTTTAAATTCTTGTCAAGTGTATACCGAATGAATTGTATTTAACTATTCTAAGAAAATGACAAAATCATATAATACGAAAAATATTAACGATGATTATGTAATCATTTCATATGTGTATTTTAATTAAATTTTAAGATATTAGTTAAGATACTAGTTTTAAAAGACAAATTTTTTTTTGCACGAGTGCACAAAATGTCTTTTGTGACTATTGTCATCTTTAGGCGATAACACTAGGTAACAAATCACAACTTCTTTTTTGCCCTGTTCTGAAAATAAATTTTTCTTACTAATTTGAGGGCGTAGAATCCGAATCTGATCTTAAAAAAATTCCAGCACCTCAAAATTTTGAGATATAAGTCCTGGAAATAATGACTTTTTTTTTTCAAAATCTTATAAAAAAACAGTAGGAATTTAAAAATTATACGGTTATATATAATAAAAAAAAAACGAGGAATTCCAAAATTCATATGCGAAGGACCTTTGCCGAAGATCCTACTGCAGTATGACATGCCACAGTAAGTATGCGAAAATAAAAATAAAAAGCTTAAAGTGCAGAGTTTATTTAATATCTCATTTGTGGCAAAACTATCAAATTTGTATAAAAATTTTATAGGAATTAATTTGTAGATTATAAAATGCTCTACAAAAATATATATACAAATATTTTTTAATTTGTCTTAGTTACTCCGTAAAAAGTAAATAAATGAAAAAGCAATAAAATTAAAGCACACAGCGTAAAATTTTTTCCCGAGTGCAAGCAATTATGCAAATTTCAAAATAATTTATAAAAAACTAGCACTTGCAAGCACCCTGTCAAAACATCGGCACTATTGTACACTAGAGCCATCTAGTTTGCAAATTTCAAACTAGGTGTTTTGTTTGATTTTAAATACTGTATCTTTAAAATATTATATTCTAGCAAAAAACTGTATATAACATTTTTTATAGGGCTTAAAAAGAGCTTTTATTTAAAATATAATTTTTTGAAATCGGGTTATAAATATGTGAGATATGCTAAAAAAACCTTTTACTGCTTTAAACACCAATATCTCGAAAACAGTGCGTTTTAACGTTGTTTATAACATTTTTTGACTAATTTAAAATTATCTTTTATATAAGTGCTAAATTAACCAAATACAATAATAATTGCCTTAATTATAAACAAAAAACGCTAAAAATAGGAGTTTTACCCTATTTTTACCCCCTTACCCCCAAAATCTAATCAGCTCTTCGGAATACGAGAAGAAACAATATGCAAAAAACCGATATCTCATGTAGAAATGGAGTTAGAGAGTTTACACCCAGACAGACAGACAGACAGACAGACGTACGCAATTTTTTTTTCTGATTTCGACTCAGAATGGTTTAAAACGTCGAGAAATGTGAAAAAAACGTGGTCAAAGATTTTGACTTTTCGGCGAAGATTTCAATACATTGGCACTCTTAGTAGCACTAAGTGCCGATGTAAAAATATGCGTATTTTTTAGTAGCACTCAGTGCCGATGTATAAATATGCGTATTTTTTGTCTTTTTTTTGGTTCTACATCATAAAAATGTTTATTACGTATTACGTAACATATTCTTAGTTCATTTTTGATCCCCTAGTGATGATTTTTGTCGATTTATGCACTCCTCTCCTTACCCTCCACCACTACTTAGTTTTGTTAAAGGATCCACTTTTAGCTTAATCTATTGTAAAGAAAAATTTTTACTATGGCTAACAAAAAAAGCGATAGAGCAAAAAAAAAAGTCCAAACTGACCGATGCATCGCGATGCATACATTCTTAAAATCATAAAATTCACTTTTTGCAATGTAATATGTAGGAAAATAGGGGCCGTGCCGATTTGGCGCAAAGATAACTTTTTATACGATGGTGATCAACTAAATTGATTATAAAACATATTAAGAATTTAGTTATAAAACATATTAAAAATTGACTTTAGAATAATTACACTAGGCAACACGGTTTCTTGCCCTGATTGGAGTCATATGCAGTAGTCGGCGTAAACTCAGTTATGACTCATCAACGTTGAAAATAAACAGAACAGAAACATAGGCTTACAATATGAATTGATTACGTAACTACCACCTCTCCTTGTAATAAAACGTAATCGTTGGCCTGGGGGACCTTAGTCTGGCTCAACTTTCGTTCGCAGGAAATCTGATATCGTTACAAATCACATACCAGCTTATGTAATAGACCCTTCTGAGTTCAAAAATGATAATCTTGTTTTGCGGAAATGCACCGTTTTTTTTCTATGGCGATTTTTTATATATTTTTTGTTTTGGCAAAAAACTGTTATGGAAATCTGTTACTATTGGAAACGAAGTATATTCTATTTATTTTGGCCCCTCTGAATCTAAAAATAATAACAGTTCTTTGCGGAAAAGCACCGTCTTTTTCCATGGCTGTTTTTTATATTTTTTTAAATTTTTGCAAAAAAACTTTATGGAAATCTGTTATCGTTAAAAATGAAGTGTATTCTACCTATTTGGACCCTCCTGAATTTGGAAATGATAACCATCTTTTGCGGAAATTCGTAGTTTTTTTTCATGGCTATTTTTTATAAATTTTTTGTTTTCCCATAAAAAACGTTACGGAAATCTGTTATCGTTGGAAGAGAAGTATATTCTAGTTATTTTGCCCCCCCTGAATCTGAAAATGATAATCGTTGTTTGCGGAAATACACCGTTTTTTTCCATGGCTATTTTTTATATATTTTTTTATTTCTGAAAGAAAAACCTGTTATCGTTGGAAAATAAGTATATTCTACCTGTTTGCTCCCCCCCTTAATTCGAAACTGATAACCATCTTTTGTTTTTCGTTTTTTTCCTTGGCTATTTTTAAAAAAATATTTTTTTCGAAAATAAAACGTTATGGAAATCTGTTATCGTAAGAAATAAAGTATATTCTGACTATGGGAGATTTAGCTCCGTGGTCAATGGCATCGATATAGCCTGACACTGATCTAATGATCGTGAGTTCAAACCTCACTGGCGCCAATTGCCTTTTTCAGTTAATTAATAATTGAAATTTGGCGAAGGCGTACTCCCTAGATATATTGGTTCGAAAGTCAATTAAAGCCGGTGGTTCCCTCTACTACTAGCCCACACAAGTCCTTGACTTAGGGGATGCTTAATTAAGTAGAATAGTACGAGGTTAAAAACAAACATAAACATAAACTAGTAGGACCCCTCTGAATTCGGAAATGATTAGCACTTTTAGCGGAAATTCTTCGTTTTTCTCTATGGCGATTTTTTACATAGTTTTTGTTTTTGCAATAAAACCTTGATATAAAGTATTTTATATAAATTTTGACCCCAGATCAATTAATCATCGTTTCTTTCGGCTTATATAATAATACATTACATAATTTAAATTTAATATTCACATATAAAATTAAAATTAAATTATGTAATGTATTATTATATAAGCCGAAAGAATAATTTTATATGTGAATATTACGTAATGGCGAGCTTGACCACAATTTAAATTAAATTGTGGTCAAGCCCGCCTCGCTTCGCTCGGCTTAAACTATATTTTTAACCCTCCTCGCTTGACTCAGTTCAAATAATAAATTATACAATTTTAATTTCATTTAATATTATTAATACGTAATGAATTGTGGTCAAGCCCGCCTCGCTTCGCTTGGCCTGATTTAAGTTTTTGACCGTCCTTACTTGGCTCGGTTCAAATAATAAAATTTTATTATTTTAATTTAATTTTATATTAATAATACGTGATGAAGGGCTTGACCACAATTCATTTACCCATTTATTCAAAATATTCGCAGAGGTTAAAATAGCAGGTTGCGAACATTTATTTTTGTTAAAAATACAAATATTGAAATTAAAATAAAAAAGGCAAAACTTATGAAAAAAAAGTTGTCAATTTAGGACTCAGGGAGTCCAAACAGGCAGAATAAACTTTATTTCTAAAGAAAACAGATTTCCATAACTTTCTTTTGCTAAACCAAATAAATATAAAAAAATAGCCATGAAAAAAAAAACGGTGTGTTTCCGCAATGAACGATTAATATTTTCGGATTCAGGGGGGCCAAAATAACTAGAATATACATCGTTCTTAACAATAACAGATTTCCATAACGTTGTTTTGGCCAAAACAAAAAATATAAAAAAATCACCACAGAAAAAAAACGGTGCATTTTCCCAAAGAACAGTTATCATTTTCGGATTCAGGAGGGTCAAAATAAGTAGAATATACTTCGTTTTAAATGATAACAGATTTCCATAATTTTTTTTTGCCAAAACAAAAAATATATAAAAAATAGCTATAAAAAAAACGGTGCATTTCCGCAAAGAACGATTAATATTTTTGAATTCAGGGGGGCCAAAATAACTAGAATATACTTCGTTTTAAACAATAACAGATTTCCATAAAGTTTTTTTGCAAAAACAAAGAAAAATTATAAAAAATCGCAGTTAAAAAAACGGTGCAATTCCGCAAAGAATGATTAACATTTTTGGATTCAGGAGGGCGAAAATAAGTAGAATATACTTCGTTCCAAACGATAACAGATTTCCATAAAGTTTTTTTGCCAAAACAAAAAATATATAAAAAATCGGCATAGAAAAAAAACGGTGCGTTTCCGCAAAGAACGATTAATATTTTCGGATTCAGGGGAGCCAAAATAACTAGAAAATACTTCGTTTCTAACGATAGCAGATTTCCATAAAGTTTTTTTGCAAAAACAAAGAAAAATTATAAAAAATCGCAGTTAAAAAAACGGTGCAATTCCGCAAAGAATGATTAACATTTTTGGATTCAGGAGGGCGAAAATAAGTAGAATATACTTCGTTCCAAACGATAACAGATTTCCATAACGTTTTTTAACCAAAACAAAAAATACATAAAAAACCGCCATAGAAAAAAAACGGTGCATTTCCGCAAAGAACGATTATCATTTTCGGATTCAGGGGGGTCCATAAAGGCAAACAAATATTTTTTTGAAAATGTAGCTGATTTCCTGCGAATGAAAGTTGGCCCCTTAGTCTTTACGAATCTCCTAAATCTATGACTTTATTGCACGTTTTTAAATAAATTTAATTTCCAAGACCATCACTAAAATTTTGTTTCATAACTCGTAAGTAATATTTTTTTCCCTTATCCTTAATGTTTTCCGTATTATATGATTACGTAATTTTCTCAGGATAGTTAAATACAACCAGTCTCGGTATACAGTTGAAAATAATTTAAAGTAATCAATTTCTTTTCACATACCTACAAATAATTTTTAGTTCGAAAAAAACCATATCAAACAAAGATAACCAAAATTAGTAGCAAAAACGATTCGTACTGAATAAATTATCGAATACAGTGGTGCCGCATTGAAGGGGAAGAGCTTTGGATTTTACCAACTCCAACATTACAGAACTAACCACCCAACCATCTCTCGTATCTAATTTGCGATGTCCAGTATTTTGTTTGTCCCCGGTGACATAACATTTTACCAAGTTCTGCCCCACTGTGTCCCGTATTTTTTCTTACATATCGCCTTGTAAATTTCAGAACGTCGTATCTCAAAAATGTCAACTTTACAGGAATGAGAAATAACTCTTTCTCGCATTATTCATAGGTTAAAAATGTACTTTTTTAATATAAACTTAATACATTTTTAATGATTAACTTACCTTAAATCATTTTATTGTGTATAAAATAAATAAATACAAATAAAAACCTAATGTTTATAGATACGACATTCTGATGCTCAAAATTAATAAATTTTTTTAAGATACGAGCTTTGAAATATTATTATATTATTATTCTAACAAAATATAATTAATTATTATACTAATTTTATTAATTATTGAAACATTTAAACTTCAAAAAGTTTTATAACATGCGCATAAGCGTCGCCAAATGCAAAAAGTGCGTTCCAAAATAGTCAGTTAACTAAAATTAAGAGATACGAGGTTTAAAAATTTATTAATTTATTATCATATAAGATACGACGTTACTATTTTGCTTATATTTTTGTTATTAAAAAAAAATAGCAGGTGAAACTTAATTTTTAGATGTAAATTGATAATATAAAGCGTTTAAGTCCAAAATGTCAAAATCGAAAAAAATTGAGATACGACGTCCTGAAATTTACCGTACGATATGTATTTTCGTAACTACAACCAAAAATTTCCCAACTAATACAATGTGTATGGCCCAACTTGGTCTTCAAAATGCACGAACTGCTTCATTAATGACTTATTATTTACAGCGCGTAACCGCTTGAATAGTATAATACAGTAGTTTCGAATTTTTCAAAATCTCCAAAAAAACGTCCTAGATATTTTTTTTTTTTTTGACAAAGGCGTTTCATGGAAAAATAAGCAGAAAATGTTGGTCTGTCCGTCCGCCGTCACGTTTTTTGTGGACACAATCGTGCACGATGTTTTTGAAAATAATCCCCCCAAAAACAAAAAAGTTATAAGAGGTTAAACTATTTTTAAAACTGGCTCCTCTATACTACTATACATATAAAGGTAGAAAATGGTCAATTTTAATAATTTTCGAAATTTTTAAACTTGTTATTTTTTTCCATTATATTAAATACTAGCCGGTGTTAATTATTTAGCTTACGCCAATTTTTGATGTTTTATGTTTTGATGTAGGAAGTTTAAAGACTATTCGGCAACGACATAAATTATAGAAGATAACCAACTTTGAACTTATTACGTATTTTTTGAAATTAAATAAAAAACCTTAAAGGTATTGGGGGTTAAACTTTTAAAAAACTATTTTTCTTAAAAATTTGCTTTTTTTAATAGTTTTTTGGAGACTTAAAAAAAATAAAATTTTTTAATTTGATTTTTTGAAAAATATATATTTTTTTAAAATAGTAACATTGTAATCCTGAACGGGAAAGTTTTTGTTTTCCGGGTCGAAAGGAAGATATGGGCAGGCCATACCTGTCGAGCCTAGGCACTTCTCAAAACCCAGAAAACCACTTTTCCGGCGTGTACTACATATTGTTTTCTATCCTACACAAAAAAAGAGCGTAATAAAAAAGTTTTAAGAAAAAGTTAGGTACTAGATTAATGGGGGCTAGGTTAAATCGCGCCGGAGGAAATTTTGATGTTTTGTGTTTTATAATAGAGAGTTGTTTGAAGGCTATTTGGCACCGATAAAAGATGGAAAGGATGGCCAAACGAAGTAGTACCCGGTGGCCAAATTTGAACATGCGAAAATTTTGCAATTTTTTAAAAATATTTTCATTTTCTTACCTACCTAGCCGGGGCTAGGATAATTTCCGCCAGGTGAATTTTTGATATGTTTTGTATTTAATGATAGGAAGTAGTTTAAAGTCTATTTGGCACCGATAAAAGAGACAGAACATGACCAAATTTGAACTTGTACGAAAATTTTGCAATTTTTTTTAAATTCTTACCTATCTAGCCGGGGCTAGGATAATTTCCGCCAGGTGAATTTTTGATATGTTTTGTGTTTAATGATAGAAAGTAGTTTAAAGTCTATTTGGCACCGATAAAAGAGACAGAACATGACCAAATTTGAACTTGTACGAAAGTTTTGCAATTTTTTTTAAATTCTTACCTATCTAGCCGGGGCTAGGATAATTTCCGCCAGGTGAATTTTTGATATGTTTTGTGTTTAATGATAGAAAGTAGTTTAAAGTCTATTTGGCACCGATAAAAGAGACAGAACATGACCAAATTTGAACTTGTACGAAAATTTTGCAATTTTTTTTAAATTCTTACCTATCTAGCAGGGGCTAGGATAATTTCCGCCGAGTGAATTTTTGATATGTTTTGTGTTTAATGATAGGAAGTAGTTTAAAGTCTATTTGGCACCGATAAAAGAGACAGAACATGACCAAATTTGAACTTGTACGAAAATTTTGCAATTTTTTTTAAATTCTTACCTATCTAGCCGGGGCTAGGATAATTTCCGCCAGGTGAATTTTTGATATGTTTTGTGTTTAATGATAGGAAGTAGTTTAAAGTCTATTTGGCACCGATAAAAGAGACAGAACATGACCAAATTTGAACTTGAACGAAAATTTTGCAATTTTTTTAAAATTCTTACCTATCTAGCCGGGGCTAGGATAATTTCCGCCAGGTGAATTTTTGATATGTTTTGTGTTTAATGATAGGAAGTAGTTTAAAGTCTATTTGGCACCGATAAAAGAGACAGAACATGACCAAATTTGAACTTGAACGAAAATTTTGCAATTTTTTTAAAATTCTTACCTATCTAGCCGGGGCTAGGATAATTTCCGCCAGGTGAATTTTTGATATGTTTTGTGTTTAATGATAGGAAGTAGTTTAAAGTCTATTTGGCACCGATAAAAGAGACAGAACATGACCAAATTTGAACTTGTACGAAAATTTTGCAATTTTTTTAAAATTCTTACCTATCTAGCCGGGGCTAGGATAATTTCCGCCAGGTGAATTTTTGATATGTTTTGTGTTTAATGATAGAAAGTAGTTTAAAGTCTATTTGGCACCGATAAAAGAGACAGAACATGACCAAATTTGAACTTGTACGAAAGTTTTGCAATTTTTTTTAAATTCTTACCTATCTAGCCGGGGCTAGGATAATTTCCGCCAGGTGAATTTTTGATATGTTTTGTGTTTAATGATAGGAAGTAGTTTAAAGTCTATTTGGCACCGATAAAAGAGACAGAACATGACCAAATTTGAACTTGAACGAAAATTTTGCAATTTTTTTAAAATTCTTACCTATCTAGCCGGGGCTAGGATAATTTCCGCCAGGTGAATTTTTGATATGTTTTGTGTTTAATGATAGGAAGTAGTTTAAAGTCTATTTGGCACCGATAAAAGAGACAGAACATGACCAAATTTGAACTTATACGAAAATTTAGCAATTTTTTTTTAAATTCTTACCTATCTAGCCGGGGCTAGGATAATTTCCGCCAGGTGAATTTTTGATATGTTTTGTGTTTAATGATAGGAAGTAGTTTAAAGTCTATTTGGCACCGATAAAAGAGACAGAACATGACCAAATTTGAACTTGTACGAAAATTTTGCAATTTATTTTAAATTCTTACCTATCTAGCCGGGGCTAGGATAATTTCCGCCAGGTGAATTTTTGATATGTTTTGTGTTTAATGATAGGAAGTAGTTTAAAGTCTATTTGGCACCGATAAAAGAGACAGAACATGAACAAATTTGAACTTGTACGAAAATTTTGCAATTTTTTTTAAATTCTTACCTATCTAGCCGGGGCTAGGATAATTTCCGCCAGGTAAATTTTTGATATGTTTTGTGTTTAATGATAGGAAGTAGTTTAAAGTCTATTTGGCACCGATAAAAGAGACAGAACATGACCAAATTTGAACTTGTACGAAAATTTTGCAATTTTTTTTAAATTCTTACCTATCTAGCCGGGGCTAGGATAATTTCCGCCAGGTGAATTTTTGATATGTTTTGTGTTTAATGATAGGAAGTAGTTTAAAGTCTATTTGGCACCGATAAAAGAGACAGAACATGACCAAATTTGAACTTGAACGAAAATTTTGCAATTTTTTTAAAATTCTTACCTATCTAGCCGGGGCTAGGATAATTTCCGCCAGGTGAATTTTTGATATGTTTTGTGTTTAATGATAGGAAGTAGTTTAAAGTCTATTTGGCACCGATAAAAGAGACAGAACATGACCAAATTTGAACTTGAACGAAAATTTTGCAATTTTTTTAAAATTCTTACCTATCTAGCCGGGGCTAGGATAATTTCCGCCAGGTGAATTTTTGATATGTTTTGTGTTTAATGATAGGAAGTAGTTTAAAGTCTATTTGGCACCGATAAAAGAGACAGACCATGACCAAATTTGAACTTGTACGAAAATTTTGCAATTTTTTTAAAATTCTTACCTATCTAGCCGGGGCTAGGATAATTTCCGCCAGGTGAATTTTTGATATGTTTTGTGTTTAATGATAGAAAGTAGTTTAAAGTCTATTTGGCACCGATAAAAGAGACAGAACATGACCAAATTTGAACTTGTACGAAAGTTTTGCAATTTTTTTTAAATTCTTACCTATCTAGCCGGGGCTAGGATAATTTCCGCCAGGTGAATTTTTGATATGTTTTGTGTTTAATGATAGGAAGTAGTTTAAAGTCTATTTGGCACCGATAAAAGAGACAGAACATGACCAAATTTGAACTTGAACGAAAATTTTGCAATTTTTTTAAAATTCTTACCTATCTAGCCGGGGCTAGGATAATTTCCGCCAGGTGAATTTTTGATATGTTTTGTGTTTAATGATAGGAAGTAGTTTAAAGTCTATTTGGCACCGATAAAAGAGACAGAACATGACCAAATTTGAACTTATACGAAAATTTAGCAATTTTTTTTTAAATTCTTACCTATCTAGCCGGGGCTAGGATAATTTCCGCCAGGTGAATTTTTGATATGTTTTGTGTTTAATGATAGGAAGTAGTTTAAAGTCTATTTGGCACCGATAAAAGAGACAGAACATGACCAAATTTGAACTTGTACGAAAATTTTGCAATTTATTTTAAATTCTTACCTATCTAGCCGGGGCTAGGATAATTTCCGCCAGGTGAATTTTTGATATGTTTTGTGTTTAATGATAGGAAGTAGTTTAAAGTCTATTTGGCACCGATAAAAGAGACAGAACATGACCAAATTTGAACTTGTACGAAAATTTTGCAATTTTTTTTAAATTCTTACCTATCTAGCCGGGGCTAGGATAATTTCCGCCAGGTAAATTTTTGATATGTTTTGTGTTTAATGATAGGAAGTAGTTTAAAGTCTATTTGGCACCGATAAAAGAGACAGAACATGACCAAATTTGAACTTGTACGAAAATTTTGCAATTTTTTTTAAATTCTTACCTATCTAGCCGGGGCTAGGATAATTTCCGCCAGGTGAATTTTTGATATGTTTTGTGTTTAATGATAGGAAGTAGTTTAAAGTCTATTTGGCACCGATAAAAGAGACAGAACATGACCAAATTTTAACTTGTACGAAAATTTTGCAATTTTTTTAAAATTCTTACCTATCTAGCCGGGGCTAGGATAATTTCCGCCAGGTGAATTTTTGATATGTTTTGTGTTTAATGATAGAAAGTAGTTTAAAGTCTATTTGGCACCGATAAAAGAGACAGAACATGACCAAATTTGAACTTGTACGAAAATTTTGCAATTTTTTTAAAATTCTTACCTATCTAGCCGGGGCTAGGATAATTTCCGCCAGGTGAATTTTTGATATGTTTTGTGTTTAATGATAGGAAGGAGTTTAAAGTCTATTTGGCACCGATAAAAGAGACAGAACATGACCAAATTTGAACTTGTACGAAAATTTTGCAATTTTTTAAAATTCTTACCTATCTAGCCGGGGCTAGGATAATTTCCGCCAGGTGAATTTTTGATATGTTTTGTGTTTAATGATAGGAAGTAGTTTAAAGTCTATTTGGCACCGATAAAAGAGACAGAACATGACCAAATTTGAACTTGTACGAAAGTTTTGCAATTTTTTTTAAATTCTTACCTATCTAGCCGGGGCTAGGATAATTTCCGCCAGGTGAATTTTTGATATGTTTTGTGTTTAATGATAGGAAGTAGTTTAAAGTCTATTTGGCACCGATAAAAGAGACAGAACATGACCAAATTTGAACTTGTACGAAAATTTTGCAATTTTTTTTAAATTCTTACCTATCTAGCCGGGGCTAGGATAATTTCCGCCAGGTGAATTTTTGATATGTTTTGTGTTTAATGATAGAAAGTAGTTTAAAGTCTATTTGGCACCGATAAAAGAGACAGAACATGACCAAATTTGAACTTGTACGAAAATTTTGCAATTTTTTTTAAATTCTTACCTATCTAGCCGGGGCTAGGATAATTTCCGCCGAGTGAATTTTTGATATGTTTTGTGTTTAATGATAGGAAGTAGTTTAAAGTCTATTTGGCACCGATAAAAGAGACAGAACATGACCAAATTTGAACTTGTACGAAAATTTTGCAATTTTTTTTAAATTCTTACCTATCTAGCCGGGGCTAGGATAATTTCCGCCAGGTGAATTTTTGATATGTTTTGTGTTTAATGATAGAAAGTAGTTTAAAGTCTATTTGGCACCGATAAAAGAGACAGAACATGACCAAATTTGAACTTGTACGAAAATTTTGCAATTTTTTTTAAATTCTTACCTATCTAGCCGGGGCTAGGATAATTTCCGCCGAGTGAATTTTTGATATGTTTTGTGTTTAATGATAGGAAGTAGTTTAAAGTCTATTTGGCACCGATAAAAGAGACAGAACATGACCAAATTTGAACTTATACGAAAATTTAGCAATTTTTTTTTAAATTCTTACCTATCTAGCCGGGGCTAGGATAATTTCCGCCAGGTGAATTTTTGATATGTTTTGTGTTTAATGATAGGAAGTAGTTTAAAGTCTATTTGGCACCGATAAAAGAGACAGAACATGACCAAATTTGAACTTGTACGAAAATTTTGCAATTTATTTTAAATTCTTACCTATCTAGCCGGGGCTAGGATAATTTCCGCCAGGTGAATTTTTGATATGTTTTGTGTTTAATGATAGGAAGTAGTTTAAAGTCTATTTGGCACCGATAAAAGAGACAGAACATGACCAAATTTGAACTTGTACGAAAATTTTGCAATTTTTTTTAAATTCTTACCTATCTAGCCGGGGCTAGGATAATTTCCGCCAGGTAAATTTTTGATATGTTTTGTGTTTAATGATAGGAAGTAGTTTAAAGTCTATTTGGCACCGATAAAAGAGACAGAACATGACCAAATTTGAACTTGTACGAAAATTTTGCAATTTTTTTTAAATTCTTACCTATCTAGCCGGGGCTAGGATAATTTCCGCCAGGTGAATTTTTGATATGTTTTGTGTTTAATGATAGGAAGTAGTTTAAAGTCTATTTGGCACCGATAAAAGAGACAGAACATGACCAAATTTTAACTTGTACGAAAATTTTGCAATTTTTTTAAAATTCTTACCTATCTAGCCGGGGCTAGGATAATTTCCGCCAGGTGAATTTTTGATATGTTTTGTGTTTAATGATAGAAAGTAGTTTAAAGTCTATTTGGCACCGATAAAAGAGACAGAACATGACCAAATTTGAACTTGTACGAAAATTTTGCAATTTTTTTAAAATTCTTACCTATCTAGCCGGGGCTAGGATAATTTCCGCCAGGTGAATTTTTGATATGTTTTGTGTTTAATGATAGGAAGGAGTTTCAAGTCTATTTGGCACCGATAAAAGAGACAGAACATGACCAAATTTGAACTTGTACGAAAATTTTGCAATTTTTTAAAATTCTTACCTATCTAGCCGGGGCTAGGATAATTTCCGCCAGGTGAATTTTTGATATGTTTTGTGTTTAATGATAGGAAGTAGTTTAAAGTCTATTTGGCACCGATAAAAGAGACAGAACATGACCAAATTTGAACTTGTACGAAAGTTTTGCAATTTTTTTTAAATTCTTACCTATCTAGCCGGGGCTAGGATAATTTCCGCCAGGTGAATTTTTGATATGTTTTGTGTTTAATGATAGGAAGTAGTTTAAAGTCTATTTGGCACCGATAAAAGAGACAGAACATGACCAAATTTGAACTTGTACGAAAATTTTGCAATTTTTTTTAAATTCTTACCTATCTAGCCGGGGCTAGGATAATTTCCGCCAGGTGAATTTTTGATATGTTTTGTGTTTAATGATAGGAAGTAGTTTAAAGTCTATTTGGCACCGATAAAAGAGACAGAACATGACCAAATTTGAACTTGAACGAAAATTTTGCAATTTTTTTAAAATTCTTACCTATCTAGCCGGGGCTAGGATAATTTCCGCCAGGTGAATTTTTGATATGTTTTGTGTTTAATGATAGGAAGTAGTTTAAAGTCTATTTGGCACCGATAAAAGAGACAGAACATGACCAAATTTGAACTTGAACGAAAATTTTGCAATTTTTTTTAAATTCTTACCTATCTAGCCGGGGCTAGGATAATTTCCGCCAGGTGAATTTTTGATATGTTTTGTGTTTAATGATAGGAAGTAGTTTAAAGTCTATTTGGCACCGATAAAAGAGACAGAACATGACCAAATTTGAACTTGTACGAAAATTTTGCAATTTTTTTAAAATTCTTACCTATCTAGCCGGGGCTAGGATAATTTCCGCCAGGTGAATTTTTGATATGTTTTGTGTTTAATGATAGAAAGTAGTTTAAAGTCTATTTGGCACCGATAAAAGAGACAGAACATGACCAAATTTGAACTTGTACGAAAGTTTTGCAATTTTTTTTAAATTCTTACCTATCTAGCCGGGGCTAGGATAATTTCCGCCAGGTGAATTTTTGATATGTTTTGTGTTTAATGATAGGAAGTAGTTTAAAGTCTATTTGGCACCGATAAAAGAGACAGAACATGACCAAATTTGAACTTGAACGAAAATTTTGCAATTTTTTTAAAATTCTTACCTATCTAGCCGGGGCTAGGATAATTTCCGCCAGGTGAATTTTTGATATGTTTTGTGTTTAATGATAGGAAGTAGTTTAAAGTCTATTTGGCACCGATAAAAGAGACAGAACATGACCAAATTTGAACTTATACGAAAATTTAGCAATTTTTTTTTAAATTCTTACCTATCTAGCCGGGGCTAGGATAATTTCCGCCAGGTGAATTTTTGATATGTTTTGTGTTTAATGATAGGAAGTAGTTTAAAGTCTATTTGGCACCGATAAAAGAGACAGAACATGACCAAATTTGAACTTGTACGAAAATTTTGCAATTTATTTTAAATTCTTACCTATCTAGCCGGGGCTAGGATAATTTCCGCCAGGTGAATTTTTGATATGTTTTGTGTTTAATGATAGGAAGTAGTTTAAAGTCTATTTGGCACCGATAAAAGAGACAGAACATGACCAAATTTGAACTTGTACGAAAATTTTGCAATTTTTTTTAAATTCTTACCTATCTAGCCGGGGCTAGGATAATTTCCGCCAGGTAAATTTTTGATATGTTTTGTGTTTAATGATAGGAAGTAGTTTAAAGTCTATTTGGCACCGATAAAAGAGACAGAACATGACCAAATTTGAACTTGTACGAAAATTTTGCAATTTTTTTTAAATTCTTACCTATCTAGCCGGGGCTAGGATAATTTCCGCCAGGTGAATTTTTGATATGTTTTGTGTTTAATGATAGGAAGTAGTTTAAAGTCTATTTGGCACCGATAAAAGAGACAGAACATGACCAAATTTGAACTTGTACGAAAATTTTGCAATTTTTTTAAAATTCTTACCTATCTAGCCGGGGCTAGGATAATTTCCGCCAGGTGAATTTTTGATATGTTTTGTGTTTAATGATAGAAAGTAGTTTAAAGTCTATTTGGCACCGATAAAAGAGACAGAACATGACCAAATTTGAACTTGTACGAAAATTTTGCAATTTTTTTAAAATTCTTACCTATCTAGCCGGGGCTAGGATAATTTCCGCCAGGTGAATTTTTGATATGTTTTGTGTTTAATGATAGGAAGGAGTTTAAAGTCTATTTGGCACCGATAAAAGAGACAGAACATGACCAAATTTGAACTTGTACGAAAATTTTGCAATTTTTTAAAATTCTTACCTATCTAGCCGGGGCTAGGATAATTTCCGCCAGGTGAATTTTTGATATGTTTTGTGTTTAATGATAGGAAGTAGTTTAAAGTCTATTTGGCACCGATAAAAGAGACAGAACATGACCAAATTTGAACTTGAACGAAAATTTTGCAATTTTTTTAAAATTCTTACCTATCTAGCCGGGGCTAGGATAATTTCCGCCAGGTGAATTTTTGATATGTTTTGTGTTTAATGATAGGAAGTAGTTTAAAGTCTATTTGGCACCGATAAAAGAGACAGAACATGACCAAATTTGAACTTGTACGAAAATTTTGCAATTTTTTTAAAATTCTTACCTATCTAGCCGGGGCTAGGATAATTTCCGCCAGGTGAATTTTTGATATGTTTTGTGTTTAATGATAGGAAGTAGTTTAAAGTCTATTTGGCACCGATAAAAGAGACAGAACATGACCAAATTTGAACTTGTACGAAAATTTTGCAATTTTTTTAAAATTCTTACCTATCTAGCCGGGCTAGGATAATTTCCGCCAGGTGAATTTTTGATATGTTTTGTGTTTAATGATAGGAAGTAGTTTAAAGTCTATTTGGCACCGATAAAAGAGACAGAACATGACCAAATTTGAACTTGTACGAAAATTTTGCAATTTTTTTAAAATTCTTACCTATCTAGCCGGGGCTAGGATAATTTCCGCCAGGTGAATTTTTGATATGTTTTGTGTTTAATGATAGGAAGTAGTTTAAAGTCTATTTGGCACCGATAAAAGAGACAGAACATGACCAAATTTGAACTTGTACGCATATTTGGCATGTTTCTTGCTTTTTCTATTTATTTGTGGGTCGAAAAGGGCTTAATTCGATCTAAAAATACTAGATACCGGGTTTTTATTGTTTTTAAATGAAATTGAGTCGATTTTAAAAATTTTGAATTTTCGTTGCAAAAAAACGTTGCAAACTTCAGCTTCATGTTAGAACAAAGCTGTGCGAGTAAGACAGACAAAATGAAAATTGTAAGTTTCTGGGTGTTTTTGTAGAGTCCAACTTATCTTGGGAAACTCATATAAATAAATTGACCAAAACCCTAACCTCCAAAGTCTTTTGTGTTTTACAATGGAGATTTCTCCTTTTAGAATAGACAGGGACAAAAGTTCTACGCAAAAAGGATAGAAGTAATATCACCAACATAAAGAAAAAAAATCTCCTAGGTTTGATGTTGGCTGCACTGTCAGTAAAGCCATTTTATTTAGCCACTATTATTGTGTGACCTGCGTTTTATATTGTCTTGATTGCAGTTTTTTGTGTGTTTTACTAAATATTGTGTTTTTATTGACTATTATAGTACTTTTACGAGTTTTAATATTTAAATATTGTTTACCAAAGGTAAGTTCTTTCTGTATGCCTTAGATTTAAAGCCTAGGCGAAATTCGTTTGGACTTTTGCAACCCTTGTAAAAACATCTCGGCATTTTGGTAGCTATAACAGAAATAACGCTCGTCATAAAATTAATTTCTTGAAATGTAGACACTGTAACGATACTAAAATAAATAATAATAAGATATAGTTAATAATAAATATGATAAATATTAAATAAATTCATATTTACCTTTTCATATTTGAGGTTATGTTTTGTAAATAAATAAACAGATTAAGCAACCAACTTAAGAACAATTAATAGGATTTATATTTCATTCTTTATTTTACTATTAAATCATCAGTTTTATTTCTTAGCAAAAAAAATCATTTCTTTAGCTTTATTTACAAAAATCATCGGTAATTGTTGATAAAAATTGAAAAAAATGCAATATTTTTTTAATTTATTTAAGTTGGTAGTGGCGGGCCGTGCACAAATGAGATAGAGATAGGGCAGACGTCTTCTGTTTCATAATTCTAGTTGTACAGAGCTCTATTGAGACATATTGTAAACATTAAACCATGTTAAACTTTTATTATAGCGCTGTGCATTCTCTTATATCATACGGTCTTTTATGTTGGGGCCACTCTACAAATGTGGAGAAAATATTTATTTTACAAAAAAGAATTTTACGCTTTATGTTTAGAATTTCTCGTCTGTCTTCATGCAGGCCAGTGTTTGCTGAAAATCGAATTATAACTGTATATAATATGTTTATGGTTCAATACGTTCTTCATGTTAGAAAAAAATTTCATTCTTTTAGTACATGTGGCGACATAAATAAGTATTCTACAAGGAAGGAAGATGTACTTTATATCCCCCGTTGTCATTATGAAGTTAAAGCACAAAAATAGCATCCATAAAACTTTACAATAAATTGCCTCTAAGTATCAAAATCGCAGGGAGCTTTAATCAATTTAAAAAAAGTGTTAAGGACTTCTTTAAGAAAAACTCTTTTTATTTCATAAATGAATTTTTGGACAAAACATGGAATTAATTTTTAATTTTTATACAAATAATTATAATCTTATAATCTTTTAAATGATTTTAAAGTGTTTGTGTTCGTATTAATTTAATTTTAATTTTGTTTGTTTTTTTTTACATTTTTGAATTGACTGTATTACAAATTTTGTAATTATAATTAATTATCTATATATAGGTATATATTGTGACTATATCCAATACATTATGTCAAAAGGATTTATATTTAAATAAAGAATAAAGAATAAAGAATAAATGTATATGATGGCTACGTTTTTTTTCAGTTTTTACAAATGAAATGCCTATTCTAGAAAGAAGAGTTATTAGTTCGTTGGTCGCTCCCCATAAAATGTGTATTTAAATATTGAAATATTAATATATGGTTTAATCTACAGTACACACTCGTTTTAATTTAAGCTATATACGAACAAGAAGTTTAGAAGCCATTCTCAGGAGGTTTTCCTCCAGTGCCTATATGTTTCACAATTATCCGTAAAAAGTTAACAAGTTTTCAAAAAATAAAATAAAAACACTAAAAGATGTTATTCTCCTTGAATAAACAGACAATTAAATATTTAGCTATTATAATATTTAATCAATGACAATATAATTTTATAGTATTTATAATTTCTATAATACGTTTTAACCAACGAACTAACAACTCTTCTCTCTAATATAAAGTATAGCCAATATCTCGGTTTGTGTTTGGTTGGGGACTTACTTGCTAAACTGCTTGTAGATTTCCCGTGGACCTGTAATCCTAGGTGTTTGTAGCGGGGTTCAAATATAGGGTTTCCTTTCACTGGTAACGGATTTGTTCTCCTCGCGCGGCGACCGGTAACACATATAGTCTGTTTACAGATTTACTTTATTACACTTAAATATTAATAACGTTCACAAATAACATGTATCGATACGAAATGTTTATATTTTTAGGGGACGTGAAGTGTGTTTCTTCACGTTTATTCTAGAACTCATACGTTTTAATACTATAAAAAGTCTAACGATAAATTCGGAGAATCAGTTTTTTATACTACTTCGAATTTATCACGATGCGACAGCTTAGCGCCATCTAACGGATCGTGGCGCAATGTGCGAACTACATTGCAGGATTCCACAGTTTGTTTGTAAACAAATAGTAGATATATTCAGGCCTGAACAATAACAATTACCAGTAACTATTATTGTTGTCTCTGTTAGGACAAAGCTGGGTGAGTAAGATAGACAAATGTATATGTTGGCTACGTTTTTGTCAGTTTTTACAAATGAAATTCCTATTCTAGAGAGAAGAGTTATTAGTTTGTTGGTTTTAACAGAATATAATGACCCAAAAGTAAAATTCATAGTATGTCTGGCAACGCTGTACGAGAAATGGAAAATAATTTTTAGATTTAATCTAAAAATTAGTTAATAATATTAACTAATTAATTAAATGAATTAATTAATTAATTAATTAAATATAAAGTTTTTCTGAGAGGTAAAGGTTTTTATCAAAGTATAACAGCATATTATAAATAAATGTAATAAAATAATGTTTAGAAATATTGTTATTCCTCAAATTTAAAAAATATATATATTTATTTTATTTATATGAATAAATTTGTCTTCAGGTTAATAAATATAATAGTGATTTTGAATTAAAAAAAAAATAACAGTAAATACTACTATATCTAAGTTAAAAAAAAACTATTACGCTTGGTCGAGTGCATCTGGCAACATTGTGAAAAATTTAAATAAATAAATAAATAAATAATCTTTATTTTCATTGACTTCATAAAAGTATTGGATAATGTCATATACAAAAAAAAAATTGTATTGCAAATGTATACAAAACACTGATTTGCATTTAAATTATTGATAAAGTCTGCAAGGTCGCGGGCGTTTTAGAGAATTTAATAGCATGGCAGTGAAGTATAGCTAAAAGGTACATTTTATTTTTAAAAACCCTATTTCAAATACACGCTGTATATGTTCCTTTTTTAAATACTCGCTAAAAATGAACTGCTTTGCGTAAAAATGCTCGATCGTGCAAAAATCCTGCCTTACTCTTATATTACATTTCAGAAGGACCACTTAAATTGCGATCCGACCTTTGAACTGGAGGAAATGATAATTGAAACGAAACCACTCCACAAAAAGAAAAAGAGATTGGCTAAACAACGGTCCATCAGGGAGATCCAAGGGCCAATGAGCATTGATTTGGTAAGTAAAGTCTTTTTATGGCCAAGTCATTGTTTTTACCCGACTGACCAAGAATGGAGTGTAATGTGTTTAACAGTCTATGTATGTATGTAGGGATTGAAATCCCGCAATCCCGCGGGATCTCGCGCCAATTGTTCAATGTGCAAAAGTGTGAGATTGAAAATGAGTCCGAAAGCAACAACTTTATTTTATCTTTGTAAGAGGAACTAGAAATAAAATTACAATATACAGAAACAGCAAATAATGTAAATGTAAGAAATTATTTTGACATTAAGTATAGTAAAAAGAGAAATTTGAGACCTAGAAAATCATTCCAGCCAACACACCAGCAATGGGCCGGCAACGGCACAATGCCGTAAGCCGATAAAGAGTCATCGGTCCGTTGACGACATGCCATTACCGGCCCGGTAATGGAAGTGTCGCACAAGCCGATAACTGGCCGGTAATGGCAAGCCGATAACGGGCCGGTAATGGCTAGCCGGCAGACTACCGATAATTGAGGGGTATAGAATCAAATAGTGTCAAATGTCCACTCATGTGAATTTTACTTCAGAAGCAAAAAAAAAACGAATTAAAACACACTCGATCGGCAAATTTGTATTGTTTTGTATAATTTGATATATAGCAAATTATACAAAACAATACAAATTTGCCGACCGAGTGTTTTATTTCTTTTTTTTTTTGCTTCTGAAGTAAAATTTACATGACTGGACATTGCACTATTTGATTCTATACCCTGAATTTTAATTTCTGGTTTATACTAAAAAAAAAAAACAAGAAATTTTTAGCGCACATATTCTAAGAGGCAAAAATTAAATCTAATAAATTAATAATAATACATGTAAAATAGTTATACAGTGAATTAATTGTTAATTTAGTATTTAATAAAAAAAATGTAATTACTTACTTTTTATCTTCAAAAATCATTATTAAGAATTGTAAATAAACACATGCCACAGAAAATTTTCATTAATGAACTTTATCACTGACGCAGCAAAATCACAACACAAGAGGCCAGTTTGAGTTGAAGCTCTCGGAGCATAGTTCTATCTCTTTCTAACTACTTGTTTTAAAAGAGATAGAACTATGCTCCGAGCGCTCCAAGCTTGAACTCAAACGGCCTAAGAACACAACCCGCGCAAAGATCATATTTTAAATTGGCGTTGTATCGTCGGCCACAGATCGGTCCTTTACAGGCTAGCCGATAATCGGCAAGCCAGCAATGGGCCAATAATTATTTATGCCGATTATCGTACGGTGGTTTGCTGGGATAGAGTTAAAGAAAAGTACCTAACTCTATAGAGTCACACAATATCTTTATTTTCAGCTGCTGGCATATTAACAAAAAACCTAAGAACTCGGCTAGGAGTTCCTAGTATAAATGACGTATTTGACGGCACACTCTAAAAAAAAAAAATAATAACTATAATAGGATCATCCACAAATTACGTAAAATTATTAGGAGGATCATTTAAAAATTTTCAGTTTTAGAAATAACATCTTAGGTTATTTATGCACCTAATTACAAAATAATAATAAAGTATGATATAATTTATAATATTATACATATTATGTGAGATTTCAATTTTGTTCTGTTTTGAGAATTTAATTTAATTTGTTTTTTATCGTTTTTTATTTAAGTAAATAATATTATATATTTTTTAATAAATACTAAATAGTATTTCTTTACTGTTTTTATTTTTTTTTATAAAAAAAAATAGTCTTTTAAAGGCACCTATGATAGCTGAATATCTATAAAATATAATAGAAAAAACAATGTAAAACAAAAAAAAATATCGCTAAGTAAAAAATCACAATCCCGCATGCGGGATCCCGCGGGAATTGAACTCATTCACGCAAAAATCCCGCGGGATTCAAACTCGTGCGGGGATAAAATCCCTATATGTATGTATGTATGTTTGTACAACTCTACAGCCTAAATGACGCCTTGACTGAATTTGAAAATTGAGGTGTCAAACGATTCGTCTTCATGTCGCGGGTGACATAGGCTTTATAAAAATCCATGCATAAAGAAACGCACCTAGTGTGTAAAATTTACATATTTAACTTCTTTTCGGATTATTATGTAAAAAAGCCTACAATATCTTTATTTTCAGCTGCTGGCATATTAACAAAAAACCTAAGAACTCGGCTAAGAGATCCTAGTATAAATGACGTGGTGACGGCAAACTTTCAAAAATAAAAATAATATAACTATAATTATATCCCATTATAATGGGATCATGCACAAATTACGTAAAATTATTAGGAGGATCATGTAAAAATTTTCAGTTTTAGAAAAAACATCTTAGGTTATTTATACACCCAATTACAAAATAATAATAAAATACGATATAATTTATAATATTATACATATTATGTGAGATTTTAATTTTGTTCTGTTTTGAGAATTTAATTTAATTTGCTTTTTATTTAAGTAAATAATATTATATACTTTGTAATAAATACTAAATAGTATTTATTTACTGATTTTATTTTTTTGATTAAAAAATAGTCTTTTAAAGGCACCTATGATAGCTGAATATCTATAAAATATAAAATAGAAAAAACAAAGTAAAACAAAAAAAAAATATCGCTAAGTGAAAAATCACAATCCCGCATGCGGGATCCCGCGGGATTGAAGTCAATCGCGCAAAAATCCCGCGGGATTCAAACTCGTGCGGGTTTGCAATCCCTATATGTACGTATGTTTGTACCACTCTGCAGCCTAAATGACGCCTTGAGTGAATTTGAAAATTGAGGTGTCAAACGATTCGTCTTCATGTCGCGGGTGACATAGGCTATATAAAAATCCATGCATAAAGAAACGCACCTAGTATGTAAAATTTACGTATTTAACTTCTTTTCGGATTATTATGTAAAAAAGCCTACATTTTCACGTGAGTTCTCCCCTACGAGGAGCAATTTAGTAGTGTAATCGGTTCACTTAATAAAAAATAAAATTAAACTTTTACAAAAATGTATATATTTTATTTATTTGTTTATTTGTTTATTTAATTTCTTGCAACAATGGCGTATGCTTGATTTAGCTATATAATGTTTAATTTAACTATACTATGGTTAACTCAACCATAGTACAGTTAAATTAATTGCTTAGTGGGTTTTTAAGTTTTTATAAACTAAATTAGTGCTCAGCGTAATTCAAGGGCCACTGAGCATTTCCTTGGAAAGGTCTGGTCGGTTAACGCTCTAACTCATATTTATTTTGTGAGAATTAAATTACTTCAGCTCAAAAGGTGTTGAAAAAGTGCGTGAAAGTCAAAAAACTTTTTACTCCTTTGCTAAGTTTAGTCAACAGTTACTCTTACTGAACAATTTTTAATGACTATTGCCATGAAGTTGGCAATGAAGTAAACCACGGCGAGCTTGGACTAACTTTTAATCAGAAGGGGGTAAGAATGGGGTAAAACTCCTATTTTTAGCGTTTTCTGGTTTGGACTTTTTGTTTGTATTTTATTAAATTGCTTTAAATTTTTCCCAAAATACATTGTTTTCGAGATATTAGCATTTAAAGTAGGAAAATCTCACATCTCACACATAACTCACTTATTTATAAACCGATTTCAAAAAAATATATATCAAATGAAAGCTCTTTTTAAGCCCTACAAAAAATAGTATGTACAGTTTTTTCTATGATAGAATATGGAGATACAGACTTTTAAACTTAAATCAATTATGGTTGCCTATTCACGTTATCACACAACTTTCCTTTTTATAACGTTTCAAATTAGTGCCTAGTGCCGATGTTTTGACAAGTTTATTTTTTAAAGCAATTTTATAGAATATCTTTGTTTTTATTTTCATTTTTTTTCTAGGATATTTAAAATTAAAATTGACAAAACTTATTTTTATTAAGTCTGCCATTCACATGTACCATTGAAATCTATTCAATATTGACAAAAATTACAATCCCATGCAGTTTTAATACAGTTGACTTAAATGACCTTGCAATTTTCGTCAATATTGCCACAAATCTCAATATCAATGGTACATGTGAATAGGCCTGATTGTAACCTGTTGAGATATTAAAAAAAAATAAAATAATTTAACGCTATCTAAAAATTTCATGTTAGAAAATTTCCACAAATAGAATGAAAATAAAAAAAAGGAAATTAAAATAAACTCTTTTGATATCCGTAATAAAAATTAAACATACACTGAAAAAAATATAAAAAAAAATTAAAATCGATTTTTCTTAAAAAGTGCCCCGAGACATTGTTTCGTTTTGCTTCTAAAATAATCAGGGGATGACACCAAATTAATTTCTAAAAAAATAGAATTTCTAATTAAAAGTTAATCTAAGCTCGCCGTGTAACAGATTCAAAGGATCGTTCACGGTGAACTTCAACCCAAACTTACCTTAAAACCCTCTCGTAGAGTCAAATACACAGTTATTGTAACTGACGAGTCTTCACGCTAATCTTGAATTAGCATTAAGTTTTAGTGACTTGCCAACGCAAACCAACAGTTATTGTTAGTGGAAGTCTACACCTTATAAAATCATTGACAGTTAAATCTGATGTGCTCGGTTTCGTAAGATAATGGACTTTTTTATCAGAAATGACCACAGTCGATTTAATAGTTCTTCATTTTGTACTTTTTTAGCTTATTCTATATAAATTTCGATCAGAGAATTTAAATACATTCACAGAAACGGTCTATTGATTTCCATTTCGGAAAAAAGTGTCATTGAGGTTTTTCGCAGCAGTAGATGCAGAAAAATTGTGGGATCATACCAAGATAAAGCCATTTCAGTCGATTCATTTTAATGAAGATTTTTTTTTAATTTCAAGTACCTATTTCGACTATTTTGTTCTCAAAATTAATTTAGTGCCCCTAGCACAAGCCAGAAGCTTATTTGGGTCTCTCCATGACTGTATAAAAATTAAAATAAATTAAAAAAAATTATATCATCCAAATCATCAACTGAGAAATCTTATGTAATTTCTATATCTACACGAAAAAAAAAACACCAAATCTACTTTTCTCAGAAAACTCGTTTAAATAGAATCTATAATTTCCCTCTTTTCAATAAAAGAGTTTTTTCTAAATTAACTTCTCTACACGTTTTCAACAAAAACGCCTTTTCCAAATTAATTTCTCTATACCTTTTTATTGTTACAGGTGTCTTTGTTTCAATTACCTCGAAATGACATATTTTGACATTTGTCATATTTTGATTGATAAAGCCAAATATTGCACAAACTATTTCAAAAACTAATAATTTTCTTTGAAAACGGGATCAGATTAGATCCCGAAACGTTAGAAGTTAACTTTTATTCAGTTTTTCGTTCTTTTTTAATTATTTTAACGATTTATCAAGAATTTTATTAAAAATTCTTTATTTAGGCAAAAATTTTAAACTTTGGTAAGGTATTGACTAATAATATTTTTTAGGTAAAGAAGATATAGCAGATGTATTATTTTAAGCGCAATACCTTACCAGCGCATCTAGAAATAGGTGCGCCTGATAAGAACATTTTAATTTTATTTTCTGTTTTAGATTTTTTATTGATATAAATAGTCATTGAGGCGAAATGGCTCAAATTAATAATACTGTAAACTAGTTTAAAGTTTTGCATACCTACATTTTTTATAGCTATGCCTGATATGTGCAATCGTTTCCGTGTATTTTCCCTAAACATCAATCAGGCTTTTTTACATACCTAATAATAATAATAATCTTTATTGACCAACAGTACAAGTATATATAAACATCTACATATATGATACAAAATATACACATACTTAAATAAATTTTTGCATTGCAAAAATACAAAATATATCTATCAATTAATACAAATAAAATATGAAGAATTTGACCTAGACCACTAAAATTAATATCAATATCATTGCTTAAGCAATTGAAATTATTGCACATGATATACACCGGATATTTGTATAGAATATTAGTCCTGGCAGAAGAGGTAGAAAATGTTCCTACTTGTCTTGTGTTGCCACGGTAGACTAGAAAATTTATTTTACTTAGTAAATATATGCAGTCAATTTTATTTCCTAAGAGATTGGCTAAAAAACATAATGAAGCATTTTTTCTACGTACGTCTAAAGTGAGTATATCGTATTTGTTTAATAGATATAATTGATCGGTACGTTGTGGGGGATAAATTCTTTTAATTCTGTAATTTAACATTGTTAGATTTTTTCTCTCATAAATTGGATACCATGTCAAAGATGCGTATTCTAATCTGGATCTTACAAGGCTAAAATATAGAGATTTTAGACAAGCTGGCGAGTTAAATGACCTAGGGAAAATAATCCGAAAAGAAGTGAAATACGTAAATTTTACTCAGTAGATGGTTTTGTTTGTTTAAGGCCACGTGTGGCAACCGTAAACAGGGCCCTAGAGGCTTTTAAAATGCGGGTGAATTTTGCGTTTTGCACATTTTTTTTTTAATGTGCTTTAAAATTGGCACCTGTGGTTTAAACAAATTTGTTTATTCGATATTAAATTTCCATTTAATAAATTGCTTGTGGATAAAACTTTCTGTATTTGATAGGAATTAATTGTTCTGGCTATTTAAAACTCAAATAATTTATAAAACAATTTATAATTTATAAAACAATT
>CAUEHQ010000716.1:0-15395 GCA_958510825.1 Brachypterus glaber | reverse complement strand
TACAAAGCGAGCTTATCCGCACTCCTCTGCACACGAGGAACAATTTTTACAGACGTTTTTCATCAAAACGTTTTCTAAGTGATCAATAAGTTTGTTGGATTAAGAGGTATAATGTCTATTTCTTGTTAGTTTTTGTCTTGTCACAGTTCAAAAATTAATAATGTTTATTCTCTTAGAAATTCTAAATTGACCAATCCGACAAATCTTTTTTGAGGTTCCTAAGTTATGTTTTGTACCTAAAATCGTTATATTTCTTGAAAAATCCCATTAATGGCCATAGTCATTAAATAATGCCCTAATCTTGCCAACCTCCTCTAAACGGATAAAACGAAAAATTAAAATGCACTATCACGTTTTCATAGCACCCGAAGTTTGTTTACTAAATCCTATTCGTTCACCCTCGTTCCATCATTTAAAGACTACTTGATCCCATACTAATGAATAACAAACAATTGAATAGCGCTGCTGAAAAGCTCAAGTGTTTTGAAGAGCTTATGATTTAAAATGCACGCGCAGGAAAGAAATCCAAAGCGGACTTCCTTTTATATAGGATTAATATTAAAACAATATAGATCTGCTGAACCGAGGTTGCCAGCGCGAAAAAAACTATTGATTGTACCCAAGGTTATGTCGTGTTACGTATCACTTAAAAAAATTATAAACTTATAAAATTTTTATTGGATCACCTTCTTAAGCTTCGGTTTCCTCCACAGAACTGAAGGTCTAGAACGGCTATGTGAGAGAGATAGAAAGTAATTAAATGTGTAAAATTCTTTCCGCCATTTTGACTTCTTTTCTGAGGCGGGAAATTCAAATGTTTGTTTACGTTACACTAACCTAACCTCGTAGACAAAATCTGATAAATTCTGAGAAAAAAATCTTAGTAAAAAACAAAGGACCTGCAGAGGAAAATTTAATGTTTAATGCAAAAATGTAATCAAGTGCTTAAGCACATATGTATTATACATATAATATGTCGACAACCCCAACAAAAGTCGCAACTCATTTTAGCATTTGCGTAATAAACTGCATAATTTCTTGTAGTTAAATAACTGATATTGTGATCAGGACTCATATTGGAGTTGTAGAATATTTAATATAATAGATAACTTCTGTTTTTTTTGTATCAAAAAGGGGTTGTCTATAAATTATGCAACAGTTTTTTGGGGGAAATGGGTCCTCCAAATCTCTATTCACCCTTACATGGGAGGCTAGGGGTCTTACAGCATCTTACGTATAATTTTCTTATTTAGAAGGTCAATCAATACAAATCACAGAAAAAACTTTTAATAACTTATGCCTATAGGTACTACATTATGTATTTTGCTCTGCATTTCAGATCATTCTAATTAATCTTTTACATAAACTTTTTTAGTTAAACCAAATATTTACAAAATTTATTATATCTTACATAAGGTAGGTCAAGGGGGGTAGGGGTTCAGCAAAATCTTACAAACACTTACACAAGGGGGGTGGAGATATAAAGCTGTCAAATTTTTCCTTATGCAATTTATATATAGACCCAAATCAATCACTATCCTTTTAATCAGAGGTATTAATGTATACAAGTACTTGTTATGTAATATATTTTATTCATAATATATTGTATACAAGGTAAAACTTAACAATAGTATCTTATACTAATATTTAAACAAAAGACTACTAAAAATATATTCTTATGAATACCTACATAAATAAATTTAGATCATCTACAAAGGATCGAAAAAAGAAGCATGACACAATTTATAGATAACCCCTTAGGGTAAACCTACCCAAGTCTCTTCGTTTAATTATATTATATCTTGCATCAGTGATTTCATTTGTTGTCAGCAAATCCAAAAAATCTACCAATTGATTTTGTAGCATTTTGACAGCAAAGCCTCCAATGTATGTAACAATGCTGCCACAATATTCAGTGAGTCCTATGTGCTATGAAAGAACATCGTAGTCATCTGCTGAAACATTCTCATAACCAATATTGTTTTTTCTCAAATCTGATATATCGATTGCATCTATCATATTTTAATTTTTTATTTTTGCACTGGAAACGTTTAAAACTGTGGTGGTATCTAGCACCCGCCACCACTGCCGGACACGTCCGCATGTGAAATTAATTTTCTTATTGACCACATCAACTACAGTGCAGGCGGATTATTATTGAAGACGTTCCTTGAACTAAAAACAAGAAAATAGAATTAATTATAAATTTTACATATCGTCAGTACATATTACTATTTTCTAAATTAAACCAAAATGAGGTTTTTATATAACTAGCGTGTATTTCAATTCGTTACTTTTTGTATTATTAATTATTCTTTCGATTTTAAAAAAATGTACACGCCGTAATTCAACTTACCTATGAAAGGTAATGTTGGAATTTGAAGATAGAAGTCTCCTAATGTTTTTGAACATAGCAATTCATTTTAAATGCAAAAAACACTTAGCACAGCATAGAAAAAGGAATAAATACAATAAATAAACACAGCCATAAATGAACTGGACACAGCTGAGTCAAATGTCATACATACATACATACAGTGTTGTCAGATATATCAAATTGACAGGCATAAACAGAATTTAAATTCACTTATGCTAATATTTTGTTTGTTAATTTAAGTATTTTAAAACACATTTATTAATATTAAATGTATCATTTATGTGTTTTTCTTAAGATTTATAGATTTTATTTGAAATAATATATTTTATTATATAAAACAAAAGAACCGCTATAGTGTGTTGGCAACGTTGGATTCGCCATTTTGACTACATTCTGAAATATATCTATACTTTGTTATTACACACTCAGAAGACCTGCGCAAAGCTCAAATTCCGTTCTAGATGTTAAGTTCTGTGGTTTCCTCTGAAAGTCGAAGTCGTGACAACTGCGATCGGCCATTCTGTTAACTGGCCATTTTATAAACAGCTGTTTTTGTTTGCGAGTTTATGCCTTTAAATCAGTATGAATATCTCTAAAAAGGCGGTTCTTTTAATGTTTCTGAATTATCAAGCGGAAGAAGAGAATCTCCTCCTCTTATTAACATTACATAACATTAAGAAAAAAGGGTAAAAGTTGATGAGATGTTTCGGCTGACAGAGGTGGAAGGATTTCAAGAAATTCTAATTGAGTCAAACAATGAAAGACACTTGTCACAGTGCAAAACCACCTGTTTCACCGTCAAATTCGTGACGAATTAGTCATGCGTCTGCTCCCGGGCGGTCAAGCGACCGCCGACCAAACGAACGGCGACCGGTAGTTAGTAGTAACGACTCGGCAGCATCTAGGAAAACAGGGACATTTAAAATGCATTGGAGATGTCTTAAGGACTAAGTCGCGGCTACCCGGTCGCAGTCGTCAGCGACTGCGACTTTTGGAGGAAACCGTAGCTTTAACAATAATCTTGCCCTATTATATAATTATACAGGGTTTTTCAGAAAGAGAGTAATTAATTTTAAAGGGTGATTCTACAAAGGATAATATGAAAAAAAGTTCCATAAACATGTGTCCAAAAATGCGTCGTAAGGGAGCTAGGCCCCTTTTAAAGTGACTAAAAAATGTGGTTTTAATTTACAAAACTCAGGAACATTTTCAGCTATAGCAACGAAGTTTTGCACGTAAACCAATCTTAATAAGGCTCGTCTTCGTATGTTATTGTTTTAACCAGGGGTGTGCGAAATGGGGGGTCTTATCAGTCTTTTGTTCCAAACTTTTTTCTGTGTGACTTTTTTGTGATTTTATTTTTGGAAAATGATTTCTTACGCCAAAATACATAAAACAGGTACTCTTGTTGTAATACTGCAGGATTAACCGTTTCCTAGAAAACTTGAATTGAACTTAAAATTTCACGGTTCGAGGGCGAAAAATTTAAATAATAAAATGTTGAAACCAAAATTTCAATGGTGCAGGGTGAATGTACAACAAAAACTAAGAAAAAAAACCTCATATACAGGTACTTTCAAAAATTAATCCTGAGGTATGGTGTCCTAAAAATGCACCATTTTTAAAGAGCCATAGTAGCTGTAAAACCCATTTTTCGACCTACATGTATAGAAACTTGAGTACCTTTTTTATGTATTTTGACCTGAGGAATCGTATTCCAAAAATAATAAATAATTACAAAAAAGTTACACAGAAAAAAGTTTGGGACAAAAAACTGATAAGGTCTCCCGTTTCGCACATTCCTGGTTAAAATAAGTACATGAAAATAACATACGAAGATTCGCCTTATTAAGACTAGTTCAAGTGCAAAACCTCGTTGCTTTATACTAAAGGGTTCCTGAGTTATTAAATAAAAACCGATTTTTTTAGCCACTTTCAAAGGAGCCTAGATCCCTTACAACGCATTTTTGGACATATCGTCAGGTCAGAGTTACAAGGTCCTATACGACATTTTTTTTTTGAGATTTCGCTATTTTTTGATTTGGTTTATTAAAAATGGCCCAATTTTGCGTTACGTAATACTTGAACGTTCCCCAATACATTTACAGACCAAAAGATAAAAGAAAAAGCCTCGGCCAATTAATTTTTTCCACTATTCTACCAACTTCCCTACTTTGCCACTCACTTTTCGCAGCTCAGTGGATTTTCCCAGTTCGAGCATGGTTGGGGGGGGGGAGGGGTGGTATACTATCTTTGTGACGTAACGCGCTGAGATTAGTCATGAATTTTTGCAAGCAATTAATCAAATCTGCCTATTATTTTTGCAAATTTAATTACTAATTGTCGTCTTGCTTCATTCTTCTTATTTCAAGAACGCTTTCACATAGTGACTTGAAAATTGGACCAAAATTTTTCTGTATAGTAAAAACCGTTTTTCCAAATTTGAAGTCTTTATTTCAAAGCGTTCTCTAGTTATCAACCCACAGGCTCTTTTCATGAAAACAGCTTTTTTGCATGTAAAATGTCGAAAAAATACTTTTACAAGAGGGAGAGGTTAAAAAAGTAGGTATACTACATCAACAAGCCTTTTTGCAAAAAAGGAAAAAATTTTGAAAAAAAAAATTTGAAAATTATAGTTTTTTTATTTTTTTTAAAAGTTTAACCCCCCCATAACTTTTTGTTTTTGGGGGGATTGCTTTGAAAAATAATAGGGATCTTCCCCTCATAAAACTTGATTTTTTCGACGGACATATGGACAATTTCAAAGTTTCTATTTTTGCATGAAACACATTTATATCCAAGAATTATTTGTCTAGGACGTTTTTTGGCGATTTTGGGAAATTCGAAACTACCGTAAAATACTATTCTAGCGCAGGCGCTATGAATAGTATAATAATATGTACATACGTTACATACTGTTATACGTATAACAGTGCAGTATTGTTTAAAGTCTAAAACCGTATGCGTAACGCAACGAACTAATAACTCTTCTCTCTAGAATAGGCATTTCATTCGTTAAAACTGACAAAAACGTCGGCAACATAAACATTCGTCTGTCTTACTCGCACATCTTTGTTCTAACAGAGACAGAATACCAGTTACTGGTAACTGTTATTGTTCAGGCCTGAATATACCTACTATTTGTTTACAAACAAACCGAGATGTTGGCGATACTTTATTTTAACGGTATGCGTATTCTAGAAAGAAGAGTTATTAGTTCGTTGGTAATAGGCGTTGAACCGTACATTTCGAAAGAAAGAAAGGGTCTAAACTACCGGTTCATGTCCTAAGGTTATATCGAAAATCCCGAATAAAATCTGTTTATACATAAGGGCGACTCCCACGCGGATTTCAGTAAAGTCCCTAAGGATAGATTTTACTATTGTAGGATTTTTATTCATTATACGGTCTAATCGGATTTTCAGAAATGTACACTTGTCGTTAAAAGGCACATATAATTTAAATAGGTAGCTATCAGCCTTAAGGCTGGATCCTAATTTAGATCCAGCGTCGGACTGGCTATGGATTTTACCGAGAAAATTCCCATATCTCCGAAACTAAAACCAAATTTTATTATCTTAACTATAACATACTAGTATGGTTTGAAGAGTGTTGTTTAAATGACGTCATAGTTAGTTGGTAAAGTAAAAGTAAAATATTTTTCGAGGTTAAAAAGTTGATTGAGTTGTTTATTTTGCGATATTTGAAATTGAGAACCAAAAATGAGGTCTACAAGGAAAAAATTAGGCTTGTCCTAACTTAGCAAGAACATTTTTGCATAAAGCTTATAAATTACTTACTTTTATTTAACTCATTTATCGTATCTGACGATTCTTTAAAATAATATCAATAGCATTCATTCTTGCTGACATTCTTGCAAAAGTGGCAAAACAATCTTGCACATAAGTCCGGCTTCCACGAAAACACTAACCTCTTCGCCGAAAAAATATGATTCGGAAAGGACAGAAATATGATAGAAAAGGATAGAAATGCCTACTATGCGAGCAAACCACCTAGGAGTACATGGTTACTAAGAATAGTAAGTGTGACGTCATTGTTTGTTGTAGTTAACTAATAAAATGTGTGTAGTATGCTGTTCTTCATACTAGTATGTTATAGTTTCGATAATAAAATTTGGTTTAAGTATATTTAGATACACTGTAAATGAAAATATGGTAATTTTACAGCAAATAAAGTAGGTCATATGTTACCAGCAAAGAAAGTGGTAAATTTAAATCGGTACTGTAAATTCACTGTTATCTGTAAAAATGTGAATTTTTATTTTGGTAATTTTACTGCTATCTTTTGTAGAATGTAAGCTATAATTATGGTAATTTTCAATCAATATTGTAAAAGTGCCGGGTTTTTGGACCACATGCATGAATTTTAATGCAAAATAATTGTACCGACAGGAAAAGACCTGAGATTTTACTAAACCGAGTAATATTGAGGTTAATTTTAATAAATATTGTAAATTCACGTTCTGACATGGTGAATTTGCTTTAATTATTACAGTTAATACTACTGAAAGATTGACGGACAAATTTAAAGTGTACATGTGCGACTTGGCAACAGCGGAAAAAAGCGCCTTGCTTTTTAAATTAGACAGTTTTTATGGTCAGTGTCAGTGCTTGGTGTAGAATTAATTTGATTATAATAATGATTATGATTATACAGACCTGTATTGGAAGGGGGTTATAAAATCTTCTTAGTACTTACCATAGTTCTTTAATAATTGGTTTATATGTCCACATATTTGGTTCTACGGTACGGTAAGAGTGATAATATTTTCAGAGACGCACTTCGTTGTGTCGATACGGCGAGCGAGCATAGGTATTTTGTGATGGAAAGCGATCACAGCAGCCTCGACCCGACCAGAGATACATACCGTGTTTATTAATAAGATTAAACTCGCTCTTGTCTACCACTACCGCTTGATTTGGCAACACCGATTTGATTGTCGCCTGTCCATAATCTTAACCGAGGTCATCGCCATTGTCGGGTCAGTATTTTTTAGTTTTGCAGACACTTAATAATGAATTTTAGTTCTATTGAGTATGACAATTTCCAAAATGAACTCCACTTTTTGCATTACACTAAGTTTATAATGAAAATTAAATTTTAAATATAAAAAAAATTAAATTTAAAGTTATTTTTTTTGTGATCAGACCAGTCTTGTTTCTTGTCAATAATAATTCCAAGAATTTTTTAATAAAATGGCTTCAATTTTTTTATTTTAAATATTGGTTAAAATAAAGAAAAAAAATATAGTAAAAAATTAAAAAGCATTTTAAACTAAAAATTATATAATCAACTGAAAAAAAAAAAATAACTAAAATAAAATAAATAAAACAACCAAATAAAATCACTAAAAATATTTATTTTAATCATGTTTTATATACATATTGCAATTATTTGGAACATCAACAATATTGTTTCACTTTTTTTAAAATTAAATATTTACAACAAAAAAAAATAATACACAATAATAAAAAAGTAAAACAAAAATAATAAAATTAACTATAATTAAATATTTACAAAAATTAATATTTTTGACTTAATGTCTAGGTCACTCTGAAAGTATCGTCAAATAGTTAGATTCAATTTAAAGAAGGTTTTTATGTTGAATATTTTAGTAGAGAATTATATATTTATTGTTTTCTTAGTGTATGATGTTTTATACAAAGAAAAAACTTCTGAATCAACCAGATAAATATAAAATTATGAGTTATTTATTGTAGATTGGTTAGTGCAATCAAAATTCTGAATATAGCAACCAAATATTTGTTTTTTAACTAAATATTTGGTTTTCATATACCTGCAGAATTCTGAGAGAACTGACAAGAAAAACTGCGTCATATTTTACCATTTATCTGGTTGAGACTCCAGGACTGTTTTTTTGTGTACCTTCATTAGAACTAAATTCTCTTTAGTTTTTAAAATTTTTTCAAAATATATTATTGCAACAAAAGTAAAAACTTTATATTGAAAAAATATCATACCCTAAGGGGCTGTCCATATATTACGTAACGCAAATTGTACCAAAATTCATACACTTCATACCCCGTTTCTGGCGTTATTAAAGGATGTAGAGATTTCATATTTTGGCTACCCCCCCCCCAAATAGGGGGGTGTTAGGGGGGTAGCCAAAATATAAAATCTCTACAGCCTTTAATAACGCAAGAACCGGGGTTTGAAGTGTATGAATTTTGATACAATTTGCGTTACGTAATGTATGGACAGCCCCTAATCAAGTAAGTCAAATTCTTAATAAATCAACTTAGGATCATCACAAGATCACAAAAAAAGTGTCTATACTGGAGGGTTCAGTTAACACTCCAGTTTCTGATTAATTTTAATGTTTTCCGGGCCAAAAGACCAAAAACTTACATTTTTTTGGTAGAATTACAAAAAACATACATACGTACATATGTATATCCTCCTTGTTATTGGACAATAAATTGGACAATAATTTGGTGGCATTCGGATAATGTGAGGATATACAGATTTTTCACAATTAAACTATTCGCTTTTGAGATGCTGTTAGTGGGTTGAGCACGCAACGTTAAAGTGTGGCACACGGATCTGGAAGGAAAGGAATGCGGCAGAACATTGAAATCAGAAATACGAGATTCACGGAGTGAAAAAAAAATAGAATATAACAGTATTTATTTTAAATCTATTCTACACTATTTCCGAATTGGTTTTTTTTGTGGAATTTATTTCACTGTTTCAGATTCGTGTGAAAAACTTTAGCAGACCTATACTTTTTAAAGTGTATTTATGCCTCAAAAGTGATCAATTTGATCGTAAAAACACTCATAAGAAACATTAAAAGGACAACTTTCCAGTACATACACATATTTTGTGGTCCAGTGTTTAAATAACTTATAGTTTAAAACATCTACAGTAGGGTGGAGCGAAAAAATTTTTTTCGCCCATTCATATAGCATTATGTACCAAAAGTTGCCTTTATTATAGAACATAACCAGTATTTTTGTTTTCTATTTTTTTGAAAGTCGTTTTGATTCCCCGCGGGGGCCTTAAAATTATTCGGAATTTAAGAAATACTTTTTTACAAAAATTTGAAAATTGAGTTTTAGTGGTTTTTGAGGTTGCTGAAATAGAATCAGATAATAAAAAAATTCTAACTCCACCCCCGCGGGGGTGAGGGGGTAAATATTTTCCATATTTTCGTGATAATTTGTATATAGGGGTTTTTGAGGGGAGGCATAGCGTAGTGGCTAGCGTGTGTACATAGCAAGCCGACTAGCGTGAGTTCGATTCTCACTGGCGCCTTTTTCAGTTAATTAATGATTGAAATTTGGCGAAGGCGATATGTGAAACGGAAACTGCCTATAAACTGGTTCGAATGTCAGTATAAGCCCGTGTTTCCCTCTACCACTAGCCCACACAAGTCCTGGACTTAGGGGATGCTTAATTAAGTAGAATAGTACGAGGTTAAACAAACATGTATGTATGTGAGGTTGCTAAAACTGAATCTTGAAATAATTTTTTTGAAAATTGGTATATTGGTGTTTTTGAGGTTGCTAAAAGTGAATTTGATAATAAAAAATCCATTTGGACGCGCGGGGTGGAAAAATGGGAAAGATTTTTTACTGGGCAGTGTATTTTATTGTGTTTGTACAAATTCCAATTTATATAAAATAAACCTTTTGTTTGATTGCTAAAACCAGCCAAATCCAAATATCTTTATTTCAGCAACACAAATATTTCTTTCATGGATTTTTACGCACTCCCCAACTCTCAGCTAGTTAGCCAATCTTAGCTTCAGCTTCGACAAACGTAAGCTCCTATAAATTTTTTTGTTCTCTGCCCATTTAGGCTGTGGCAAAATTACATTGCTGCATAATTAAACCATAAAAAGTTCCCGCAGGGAATCAATACGACTTCCAAAAAATCTTGAAAAAACACAGGTTAATGCTATAATTTAGGCAAATCTTGGTACATAGTGCTATTTGATTTGGGCAAAAAAAAATTCACTTCACCCTAATCTACAGATAAAATTTTTGGTATATTATTATTAATACATTCTATGACTAAACGGCCTTTGCAACGTAGGAATATTCGTATGTCCATGTAAACTACGTACCTCTAAATCTTGATCAGGCCTGTCCTGTCTGTAGGCCCGGTGCTTATTTTGGTCGAATTCTCTCAGTTTTTCGTTGTATCTCTCTATTTGCTCTCTGAGGATGCTGTCCTCTTGAGCGGCTCTTTCCTCGTTGAATTCCAGACAGCCCGCCCCTTCCAGTTTGTCCAGATCGATGTAGCCACGCCATCTGACGCACACTCCGTTCATTATGAAGGGGGATTTGATATGAACCTGGAATGAAAGAGGATATTTAGCCAAAAATATAACTTGGAGCACATGACAAAATATCAGAAACGTAACCCAGTAAAAAATATCCCATAGAATCCTTTAAGATGTTTACCATTAATTCTTATTAAAACACCATTAATGATTTAAAAAGATTTTATAGGATATTTCTTACTAATGAAAAAGTTTTAAAGAAAAATAAGGGGGATATTGAGAAAGAAAAAATCTGCTCAAGTCTTATTAATTTAAAAAAATTGTCTTCTTCAAATCTACAAGGTTCTTATAAAATCCTTTAAAATTCTAACAAGATTCTTCATACTAAAACCTTTTAAAAGTTGGTAAGAATTTATATATGAATATTCTTTTTTAGAGTTTTAAAGTGTTTCTTGTACTAAAATATACAAAGTTAGTTAATGTAAATATTTTTCCTTAGTCTTATAAGACTTTTTGAATAATTCTACCATTAAAATCTTATTCTTATTATACAGTGCGTGCATTAAGCCAGGAATCACCCGATTAACTTTTTAGTTACAAGTTAAACACAAAAACCCTCGGATAGGTCGATTTTTATTTTTAATTTTACAAATTATGGTGTAATAAAAGTTATTAAAATTTGCACCCCCTTGCACCCTCACCCCCCAACTTTTTTTTTTCAAATAGCAACCTACCCCTTGTGACACTTCGTTGGAAAGGTAATTTAATAAGCTTTCCAACGGTGTATAATAAAGCCTAATTTGGTAAAGGGCTAATGATAAAATGCACAATTTAGTTTATTATAAAGACATGTAAAGTATAACTTTAGTTCACTATAAATGTTCAAATTGATGTCCTTCAGCTCTTTGACAGTGGACAGTAAAAAAACGGGATTAAAATCGATTAAATAGTAAACATAAAATTGGTCAATAAAAAGAAAAAAAATTGCAATTTTCAACAGGGTATAAAATATTACAATAAGTTTAAAACAACCTTATTTAGATTCTCAGGAAGGTGCCAAGTAGGAAATAGGGCAAAAATTATCATACACTGTTGTAAAGCTTATTAAATTACCTTTCCAATGATGTATCACAAGGGGTAGGTTGCTATTCGAAAAAAAAAAGTTGGGGGGTGAGGGTGCAAGGGGGTGCCAATTTTGATAACTTTTTTTAGACCTAAATTTGCAGAATTAAAAATATAAATCGACCTGTCTGAGGATTTTTGTATTTTACTTGTAACTAAAAAGTTATTCGGGTGATTTCAGACTTAATGCACGCACTGTATAATATATATTTCAAAATTTCAACAATAAATAAAAAAAAATAAAACATACCAAATGAGTCAAAAAGAAATTTATTAATAATTCTTTTAAAACGTATATAAAAATATTTAGAGGAATATTCTTATTGAATCCGATTAAAAACCTTTAAATTCCCAACGGTCCTATTATAGAACTAAAATAGTCTGTTATAGAACTTATAAGATGTTTAAAAGTTTTATATTTAAAGTTGCAGTCATAACAATCCAATATATTTTATATATTATATCTATATATTATTCTGTATTTATATAATATTAAAAAACATAAACCCACTTGTGGGGAAGTTTTATAGAAGATACTTTTACAGCCCTAAAAAATTAAATTAAAACTAAAGAAGACTGACTAATAACCTTAAGGTTGAAAAAACAAACAAAATAACCTAATTTGTACATCTACATACGACGTTTTACGTAGTTTGTGTTTCAAAAATCTAATTTATTTTAAATCAATTATATTGTTGAATTGATTCAAATAATGAATATTTTTTTTGGAACGAACGCATTGAACTTTATTAATTCTGACACATTAAATAATAACAGATTGACAAAGGTACTAAATACCTCCTGCTGACCGTTTTTTCCAAGTACTCAAAACTAAAATTCAACCCTTATTTTAGGTCCAGATGTTTCGAACGCGTTAACATAAAAAAATGTTATAATAACATAATTTTCGCACGCCTTTTTCTATTCGTACGCTACAATAGTTGCAAAAAAAAGGGTTCCCTAAAAGAACAGAAAGTCAAGTTAGTGAAGTGCCCCCTGCGTAGATATAAACGTCCCAGTTTGACATATTGTTTTTGTTCGTAATAGTCGACGCCTTTTTGTATTTGAATTGTCATACTGTGAAGGCGTTGGCTCGGACCTAATTGAATTATTAAAATAATAATTGTAGTGTTCAATACTAGATTGTTCCAATTAAACGTAATATAACTATACAGGGTTATTCTGAAATAAGTTCGAGAAATTTAGGAGGAGATTCTACGTTAAAAAATATGAAAAAAAGTTCATATAAAGGTTGGTCCGGAAATGAGGCCTAAGGGAGCTTCGGCTCTTTAAAATTGTAATAAAAATAAGGTTTTTAATTAATAACTCTTGTACCCTTTAAGCTAGAGCGACGAGCTATGAAGTTATGAGCATTTTTGTAGGAAAAATACAAATTGTTGGTAGTTTATATGATACAATTTAAAAATAATTGCGCACGCATTAGTGCGCATTTAAAATATTCTAATATACACATTTCTTAAAATGTGTAAACATTAGTTAGCTGAAATAAAACAAAAAAATTATAAGCATTTTTATCTGGAAAACTAAGCATTAATCCAAGTAGGCTTGAAATTTTATTTTAAAATATCCTTAAATTTTTAAACACTTTTTTTCTGTTTGACAACATAGTGCGGCGGGTTACTGTTAAAGAAGGTCGGCAATATACCGGCCCCTATTGAAAGTAAAGGATAGAAATTTCTGGAGTGAAGCTGAGCCATAGATACGTAGATTTTAATTGTTTAACAACTGGTCCAGTTAAACTGGACCTCAATAAGTTGCATCTTTGTTATACTTTAATCTTTAAACACAACACTTCAGAGAAATTTTGTACTTATTATCTATAATTATCCATTAATATTAAAATATAAATATTAAATACCACCATGGGCGCACCCTAAATTTTAGCATGATAAATTCTTGATAAAAAAAGCGATAGGTGTATGCCGATTTTTTTTAAATGATCCATTGCCACTATTTTGTTATTAAAATAATAAAAGACTGAAAATAGTTATTGTAACTAGCTACTTTTTATAAAATATAACTTGAAATTGTGACACAATGATTGACCCTTGTTATTTACGTTTCTGATTTTTAATGCCTTCCGGAATTCTCAGACCACTGAATAAAAGTCAAATAACAAAAACATTTTTTCCTAAAAATATGTTATTTATTTGTATAGAAAGTGTAACAATAAGTACCAAAAAAATTCGAAAGTTTCACCTGTAGCGAACCCAACAGACTTTATTCTTAGAATTGTACAACTTTATTTGGCAGTTGAATATTTTCTCATAATAAAATAAATGTTTACAGTATTGCTTCGTAATTAAAATATGTTATTTATTATAAGAAGTACTCACTCAAGGGTTAAGTTTATAAAAAAACTACTGACAAAAGTAAAATCAAAATCAAAATATCGTTTACTGAAAATAACATTATGCTAGCCAACTTGTAGGGGTCCTCACGGGCCACTGCAAGCTAAGGAAGCACCTGGCAACAATGCGGATTCTAGAGAGTCCGCTAGGCCCAGAGTGCGGAGAGGATGAAATATCCTCTCATTACTTAGCCGAGTGTGTCAGATACGACAGGATCAGGTTGCAAGCCTTTGAAACTCAAAGACTTAACCAAGAGGAACTAAGAGATCTCCCCTGGGCCAATATCCTGACCTTTATTGAAAGGACGGGCAGGTTCAAGGAGGACTCAAATTAGTAAATGGCTGGGATTGCCTGGGGTGACAAAAAGGGCCAGAAATGGCCTAGTTGTCCGGCTTTGGCCAACCCAAAAATTTACTACTACTACTACTACTACTACTACTATGCTAGCCAATTCGATAGAGTTAAAATTATAATAGCTATATTTTTGAACTTTAAAAAAACGTTTGAAACTATGGATATTGAAAAGCTGGAAAGGCCAATTCGATAAATTAAAAATTATAATAGCTATATTTTTGAACTTCAAAAGAGCGTTTGAAACTAGAATATTGAAGGAAAATTGAAAACATTGGCCAATTCGATAAAGTAAAAATTATAATAGCTATATTTTTGGACTTTAAAAGGGCGTTTAAAACTATGAATATTGATAGAAAATTGTAAAATAACATTAATCAATTCGATAAAGTAAAAATTTAATAGCTATATTTTTGGACTTCAAAACAGCGTTTAATAATATGACTAAAAATTGAAAAAGAACACAGGCCGATTCGGTAAAGTAAAAACTATAATAGCTATATTTTTGGGCGCGTTTAAAACTATGGATAAAGTTCTTTTTACCCAAAGTTGAGAAATTTCTGATACGGTGACAAACATTTTAGGATAAACTTTCCGATCCAAATTTTTGGGTCCATTATTCTATGTATGTAAAACACGAAGATTGAACCTATTATCTGGTAAAGATCCGTAGTAAATATCTCTATAAAAAGAACTGTTTTCCTTTGCGGCTTGACTTGAAGACTTGTCTCCTTTTTGATTCTTTGAATTTCAATGAATAATTCGAAAATTTGAAACAGGTAGGTAACTTTGACTTCAATTTGTCACTAACTAGCCTGACATGACTCAATTTATAAAATAAGGTCAATGCAAAATTCCAAGAAGAGTTTCTAAAATTTGTAATTTCAAGTAAAAGGCTAGG
>CAUEHQ010000715.1:0-28021 GCA_958510825.1 Brachypterus glaber | reverse complement strand
CCGAAAAACATATGTACGGTATATACATAGGACATACTTACGGTATATCTGTAGAACATACGTACAGGACAAACGTAAGTATGGTATATCTGTAGGATATAAACGAGTATAAATAAATACTAATACTAATACTAAATACATACGTACGGTATATCCGTAGAACATACGTACGGTATATCCTTAGGACATACTTACGGTATATCTGTAGAACATACGTACAGGACAAACGTAAGTATGGTATATCTGTAGGATATAAACGAGTATAAATAAATACTAATACTAATACTAAATACATATGTACGGTATATCCGTAGAACATACGTACGGTATATCCATAGGACATACTTACGGTATATCTGTAGAACATACGTACAGGACAAACGTAAGTATGGTATATCTGTAGGATATAAACGAGTATAAATAAATACTAATACTAATACTAAATACATACGTACGGTATATCCGTAGAACATACGTACGGTATATCCATAGGACATACTTACGGTATATCTGTAGAACATACGTACAGGAGACACGTAAGTATGGTATATCTGTAGGATATAAACGAGTATAAATAAATACTAATACTAATACTAAATACATACGTACGGTATATCCGTAGAACATACGTACGGTATATCCATAGGACATACTTACGGTATATCTGTAGAACATACGTACAGGACAAACGTAAGTATGGTATATCTGTAGGATATAAACGAGTATAAATAAATACTAATACTAATACTAAATACATACGTACGGTATATCCGTAGAACATACGTACGGTATATCCATAGGACATACTTACGGTATATCTGTAGAACATACGTACAGGACAAACGTAAGTATGGTATATCTGTAGGATATAAACGAGTATAAATAAATACTAATACTAATACTAAATACATACGTACGGTATATCCGTAGAACATACGTACGGTATATCCATAGGACATACTTACGGTATATCTGTAGAACATACGTACAGGATAAACGTAAGTATGGTATATCTGTAGGATATAAACGAGTATAAATAAATACTAATATTAATACTAAATACATACGTACGGTATATCCGTAGAACATACGTACGGTATATCCACAGGACATACTTACGGTATATCTGTAGAACATACGTACAGGACAAACGTAAGTATGGTATATCTGTAGGATATAAACGAGTATAAATAAATACTAATACTAATACTAAATACATACGTACGGTATATCCGTAGAACATACGTACGGTATATCCTTAGGACATACGTAAGGTATATCCGTACGGCATTCTTAAGGTATATCCATAGGACATTTTCGGGAGAAAGTAGGTGCGGTGTAACAGTATTATTTCTACTTTAATAAATTTACTTTTTTATCACGAATTTTTGGAAACTAAACCGGAAATTTTCGTTCCCAGGTACAAATTTTAAATATCCGCTTATAAATGCTCAAGCAAAATCATATGGAAGAAACAAATTGATATTTCCTGTTATTTAAAACTCACCAGTATAGTTCGACAAACAAGGTATGATTGATGAAACCTTATTTTTTTTTCGGAAATGTGTGAACATTTATAATAGTTATTTATGAAAAGATTAAGGAAAAAAATACATTTTTTAGACGACGCGACGTACGGCCATAGTCGAAAGTAGGCCGAGTCGAAAAACATTTTTTCTTTAAGATTTTTTTGTCCTACAACATTGGATATAATAAATATTACCAAATATTGACATCGCACGAGAAAATTGACCATACACTACACTGTAAAAAATAAATATAATCATAGGTAAGGGAACGTTCAAGTACTACGTAACGCAAATTTTGATCATTTTGCCCCCCCCCCCTGTAACGCTATTTTCCTATACCATTAACATGGGCGTAATACTCCAATATGTACAATTTTAAAATTTCATGAACAATTTTAAAATTTCATGTAAAATGTAGTAAATTTTACATGTATTAGAAATGAATCAGATTTACATGCAGAATGATGTGTAATTGCATATTTATTTTTTGCAGTGTAGATATGTGCGAAGCGTTTCAGTGTATTGTAAATTTAAATCAATCTATGGAAGGATTGGTGTAGTGGACTACCGCGTCGTACTTGACGAGTTTACTACCCAAATAGCGTGTGTTCGATTCGCCTTTTTTTCAGTTAATTAATAAATGAAATTTGACGAAGGCGTAAGTGAAGCGGACACTCCCTATAAATTGGTTCGAAAATCAATTAAAGCCGGTGGTTCCTTCTAGTACTAGCCCACACAAGTCCTGGACTTAGGGGATGCTTAATTAAATATACTCCGCGCATTATCTATCTGAGTTGATGATTATTTGTTTCTTGTTGTATGGTTGGCAGAATAAATTTAGTTCCCATCATCGTAATTTGTTTTTTCTTTAAGAGACAGGCTCAGTGCCTATGGCTCATTTATCTAAAATTTGAATTAATTTGAATGGATAATTGGGGGAGTGAGTCTCTGCTCACTGATGCTGATTTGCATCTGTCATGAATTTTTTGGTGTTGCGACGAGGAAGGTGGGAGGGGGATTTGGGGGGATGGAGTAGGGATTGGAGGGAGGTGTGGGGGGAGTGAAACTAGTTCACTGGTGCTGGAGATGCACCTGTCCTGTGTTTGTGGGCACCATTACTGGTTGAGGACATTTTTGATCTTTTTGTAAGTGTAGTGGATTTCATGATCGTAATCTAGAAAATTTGAGATGAGGGGGTTTGGGTGGTCTAAATTGTCTTGTATAAAAGACTTACTGTATCGGATGATTTCCGTTTTTAGGAGGGGCATGTCGAGATCTCTGTGAATTTGGTTGTTCCGCATGAACCAGGGGGCATCAATGCATATTCTGAGTACCTTGTTTTGAAAGGCCTGAAGTTTGGCTGAGAGCGTTTTTTTAAGGGTGATTTTGTTCCAGGCTGGTGCTCCATAGAGGAGTACTGGCTTTAGAGTTTGGTTGTAAAGTAGAAGTTTGTTTTTAATTGATAGGGGGCTCTTTCTCCCTATAAGAGGGTAGAGTTTGGAGAGGCGGGTGTTTGCTATTTGGAGGGTATTTTGGACGTGCTGATCCCACGTAAGATTTTTGGATAGGGTAATGCCAAGGTATTTGGCATGGTTTTCCCAGTTAATGGCTTGGCCGTTTATCTGAATGGGTTGGGGTGGGCCTCTTCTAATCCTAGAGATTAGAATGCCTTTTGTTTTGTTAGCGTTTACTTTGATTTTCCATTTGGAGAACCATTTTATTAGGGCATCCATTTGGCGCTGGAGGGCGGTATGGATGCGCTGGGGGTTTTTAGCTTTTGCTAGTATGCCGGTATCGTCGGCGAACAGGGCTATTTCAGTAGCCTGTGTTTTTGGGATATCTGCGGTGAAGAGATTGTACAGAAGGGGGGATAGTGGGGAGCCTTGTGGAACGCCAGCTTCGATGGGGCGAGTGCTGGACTTAGAGTCGCCTATTTTGATTTGAAAGTCTCTGCCTTCGAGGAAGGAGGCTATGAGCTTGGTGATGCCTAGGGGGAGGCCGAGAAGATGAAGTTTGACTACAAGACCTATGTGCCAGACTTTATCAAAGGCTTTTGCGATGTCCAGGAGATTTAGTTCCCTATGTAAGGTTGCTATCTTGTTTCAAATTCATTGTCAATCAAAACAATATTTTGTGGTTTATAAAAATAGTCCAAATAAGTTGCTATAGCAAGAAGAAATAACAAGAAAAGTCCTTAAAAAGTCCATACTAAAGCATTAATCTATAAATATTTTGTTTAAATGAAGCAATATAATGCAGTGCTCAATAAAATTTTGATGTAAACGCTGGAACAGAAAATTTTTAAGTTAAAATAATACTGGTCTATAATTTTATTCAAAAAATATAATTTAAAGTATCGATCACCAGCTTAGGTAACGTAAAATTTTATTTTAATCACATTGTGAATAAAAATTTACTTTTATTAAAATTTTAAACAAGTTTTCACTTTTTAAAAAGATTTTTTTATTATTTTTGAGACGTAAAATGTCAGTAAATTTAACCCAAATTTTAAAAATTGTCAAAAGCACAATGGACAACAAAAATATCACTAAAAGTCATTTTTAAACCACTAATCCTATGATCCAATTTGTTACTCAGATAGATAATGCGCCGAGTTTAGGATAGTACCATCGTTTTCATAATAAACGCTTACACCTAAAAATGTTACAGATTATATTGAACTTTATCAAGGTCTCTTTGACATTTATTTGTCAAATATTATTATGACATTACTTGTCAAAATAATTCACATTAGTTATGCCGCAGCTTACAAATTATCAAAAATGTATTATAATAGCAAGAATAAATGACGGGATAAGTGTACGTGAAATAGCCACTGAATTAAATGTTGCAAACAGCACTATAATGCGAGCAAAGAAAAAAACTTGAGGAAACTGGACAGATTAGCAGAAAGCGGGGTTCTGGTCGAAGTAGAATGAGTAGTGCAGAAGAAGATATGCAATTAATGAATTATCTGCGGGAAAACCCTTTCCATACCGGAGTCAGAGCGAGGGAAGAAACTAACTTTCCTGGGTCATAATGCTGAAGAATTACGACAGGCCATCATTGAGGCTTGGCACCCAAAAATTACACCAAATTACACAAACCAACTGTTAGAATTACAAAGAAGATATTTTTATTTTTGATATCTTAAAATAGGTCACTCTTGATGATGTTTTTTTTTCTTTATATTTTTGAAGACACTATTTTGAAGAAAAAAACATTATCCCATGAACCGTAAGAGTTGTACAAAAAGCGCTTAGTGTTTTGGGAGTTTAAAATCAACCAGGGCAAGTTATAAAGAGTGACTTTTTTTGAGATCAAATCAAAAATAAAAAATAAATTCCTCTTTGTAACTCTATCTGGAGACATACTGTATAAATATCATTTATAATAAAATTTGTTAACCTTATAAGCATATATGCTTAAAGACAGTTATAGGACTTGCACTATATAATATAGACTGTACTTTAACCTTACTTAATTATTACGGAAAATGTCAGTGTCAATCTTAGTAAAGTACATATACCACAACTAAAAATTTTAAATGTTGGGGACCTCAGGGTTCTGTGATGTGAGCGTTTTCTATGAAAATGATGGTACGAGGTTAAACAAAAATGTAATGTAATGTTACAGTGTAGTAACGCAAAATATCGAAAAAATTTTGTATGATTGGCCCTATTCTTTAGTAAGTATTCATTAAAAAAAAAATGAATGCATAAAAAAGCAGTAAATTTCATTATCAAATAAACTAGAGAATTACATTGTGTTTTATTATTGTATTTTACCCTTTGAAATACACTAAAGGGTCATTCAAATTCGGAACTTAATGGTGGATGGACCCTCAGTTGACACATGGGCACACACATAAAAGGAATTTAAGTATTCCTGGTCCTGGATGGGAAATTTAAAATTAAATCCCATAGTCATATATTTTAGCCCCGGGATATATGTGGGAATGAATATTTGGTTCAACTTTCGCATAACTGAAACATTATCTCGTAATCTATATTACGAAGAATTGAGATCATTTTAAAACTATACTGTAAAAAATAAATATGTAATTATACATTATTCTGCACGTATATGTGATTCAATGCAAATAAAAGCAAAATTTACTAGATTTTACATGTAATTTTACAATTTTACATGTAATTTTACAGTTTTACATGTTATTTTAAAGTTTTATATGCACGTTACATGTAAAATTACATGTAAAACCTGGTAAATTTGACAGAGTTCACTGTAAAAAATAAATATGTAAATTTACATGAAGAATCATGGGTAATAAGTTGTAAATTTACATGTAGAATCATAGGTAATAGGTTGCCATGCAGAGCAAGTAAAGTTTACGACATTTTACATGTAATTTTACGATTTTATATGAATATTACATCTAAAGTACATGTAATATTCATATACTTCTTCTAATCTGGAAACTTAAGTAACGTAAATCGTAGACAACCCTACTAATGAAGGGTTAATTAGTTAAAAAAAATATATTTCCTAAAATATCTTGATTTTGCCCCATTCTACTGAAAGTTTATTTAGATAATAAAATAAAGAAAGAAATATTTTCTATAATTTGCTATGCTATGCTATTTGCTATACATTTTATTCAAAAATGATTAACTGTCAAAAATAATATATATATATATATATATATATATATATATATATATATTTAATATTTATAGATTTTCAGTAAGGTGGGCCAAAATCGAGATACTTGGCAAAATATATTTGTTTGCTCTAATTTCAAGCATTTTGACCAATTAAAATCATCCCAATGATATATTTGGGTTAGTCTAATGTTGAACTCAATCTTCATTCCCAAACATTGAGTATAAGTATAGGCTAAAATTAAATTTATATGTAGGAAAATTCATTTTATAGGGGACTTTGTAATAAAATGTTATACTTTGCGCCTTGTAAGTTTTATTATGGTGATTTTAAATTTAATATCTATTTATATTATAATTCTTAAGTATAAACGTTTTATAACTTATTGCGTAGATACAAAAATATAAACTGCCTCTATATAAAAACATTTTCGGATCTCATTTTAGAAAAAAAATCTTCAAAACGTTAATTATGTATAATTATGTGAGAGTTTCATCTCTATAAATAAGCGTATGTAGTACCCTCACTTACAGGGTAAGAAAGTGTACGATTTAGTATGACTAACAAAAAATTCAATCAAATAGAAAACTAACATTAAAAAAAAAGTAAACACTATACACATACACTGATAAAACAGTTTAGAAGAAGTAAAATTATTGGCCATATATTATTATATGTATTATAGATAGATATAATATTTTCTTTAAATATATATGTTTTATAAAGTAGTTGATAGTGTTTTTTTTTCTATTTTTGGCAGGCTGTGTTATATTATGCAAACTTAAAAATTTATGAGTGCATATAAAAAAAGTATATTTCAAACTGTTCCTATATACTTAAGGATCAATAATGCTTTACAGCTTATTTAACCAGAAGAAGCCATTGATAGAAACTCTATCATAGAATATTGAATATAAAGACTTCAAAGGAAAAACGCACTAAGTACAAGTATAAACTTTTTTTCGAAAATGACTTAATCAAGCCATTATATAAGGGGTCATACTTCAAATACGTGATGTCCTTAGGGGGAGGGGGTAATGCTTATTTTTAAAGAAATATAAACGTTTTTTTTTTAGGGGGGTCTTGGCTGCTAGCTTTCCGTAGGTATTTATAGAGGGGGTAAGTCTAAACCTTACGAAGCGTTACATTGCGTATATGAGTATAGTTTACAATGAGAAAAAAAAAAGTATGGTCTCTATAAGCTTTTAAAATTTACTCGTCCCACGGAAGAATGAACTACGTTCATGCTGCATGTTCTTTTCTGTGATGCATGAATCATGCATCACACAAAAGAACGAACTAGGTCCTCTAACAGCAGGCGAATACATATAATATATTTCATACAGTGCGTTCTAAAGTCTGCCCCCCTTTAACTTTTGAACTGCTTAAGATATCAACATAAAATTTGCATCACACAAAAGAACGAACTAGGTCCTCTAACAGCAGGCGAATACATATAATATATTTCATACAGTGCGTTCTAAAGTCTGCCCCCCTTTAACTTTTGAACTGCTTAAGATATCAACATAAAATTTGCATCACACAAAAGAACAAACTAGGTCCTCTAACAGCAGGCGAATACATATAATATATTTCATACAGTGCGTTCTAAAGTCTGCCCCCCTTTAACTTTTGAACTGCTTAAGATATCAACATAAAATTTGCAACACGTAACATAACCCAAATTATATTTTGGTTTTTATTTAATATTTTTAGAAAGCACATTTCCACAGTGGATTTAGTGCGTTTTTCCTTTGGAGTGTACATACACAAGTAGGAGTAAAGCTCTTTACAAAGAACTTTCAAGGTATACCTCGATGAATCCTTAAAAGTGGCATAAGAAAAATTGTATCTTTTGTATCAGACTTATTCAGAACTCTTAAGATGATTCCTAACAAAAATAAATCAATATATTTTAAATACAAAACATTCGTGATGTATTATTTATAATTTAATACAAAAAGTCTTTTTGACAAAGTATTAGTTAAAAAAAAAGAAGAGTTTTGGTTTATCTACTGGTATTATTCAATACTAATTTGAACTCCAATATTTATTTCCAAGGCCAGATTTAACTTTTTTGAGTATATTATTTGGTTCACTTTTGAAAAAGAAAAACGCAAAAGCTGCTGAAGTGTGTTATTTTCCCAAAGAATTATATTGTTAAAGACATATAACTACAAAGTAATAATAATTTATTCAAAAATTAATTCACATTTCCATACTAGTAATCTATTTAAAACAGTTACACACTTACTTTTTTAATAGGTACATAATTATTGTTTTCTATCCTCAGGATCTTTTTTTTTTTTTGAACAGCGGTGAATTGTATTTTTCTTTTTAGGAATAAATTTATGCACGCCCATGTACACAGCTGTTATCGAGCCAACTTGTCTACCACAACTTGGAATATTCCACTCCAAATAGTCCGAGAAAAGTAGACATTAAAAAACAAAACTAAAAAATATAATATATATATTATGTATATATTTTCTTTATTTTTCTTTTTATTCATTTTTTTTCTTAAAAAAAACATCCATTTTTATATAAATGTAATTGAAAGTATTGTTTTGTTGGCAGCAATATGTTGGTCGGTATATCAGAAAAAAATAAGACCACAATGCTTTGAGATACAGACTTTAAATTAGTACTAGTACTACGTATAGTATACTATACGTTTCTTTTTAAAAATTCTCGGATGGGATGATAATTTTAATAAAAGTAAGGGGTTAAAATCCATTATTTTGTAAGATTTTAAAAATTACCTATATGTGACCCTGCACAAAGAAACCCAGTTAGTTTTTTACATAAGAATCCGATTTTTGTTTTTTTTTTAATTTGACACACTAACTGGGTTTATTTGTGCAGGGTCACATATGGGAAATTATTATTTAGGGACCCTATTATTTAGATGAAAGCAGAATTTTGTCCTTGAATTCCACACATTTCTCGGCCTGGTCAACAAAAGTCTGATTAAGCTCATTTTTACAAAAAGTAAATTTTTGTCTTGATAAAAATTTTGCTTTAGGTTTTCGAAAAAAATACTGCTTTAGAATTTAAGGAAATACACACACTTTTCAAACACAGAATGAATCCATTCTAGCTCTAGATACGGTATGAATATTCCGTATCAAGTGTTAGAATGAGCACGTGTAGTGCCATCTCTTGTTTATAAAAGTAAAGAAAACTGTAGCAAAATTAGCAAATATATATATATATATATATATATATATATATATATATTACCATGAAATATTGAATAATTTAATGCAATTTAAAGTTTTGCGATAAAATTACATAAAGTTTATTAGTTTTTCTTAATATTTGACCAGTTTTTTATCAATTTAGTTCAAAAAATTAAAACTGTTCCATCTATTGTTAAATATTTAAACCTGATATATATGATATATGTCACAACAATCTGACATAGCCTTCAATTTTTGCATTATAATTTGTAAATATGTGCTAAAATTAAATAAAAATCTTTTTTAAGTACTGATTTGATAAAATTATTAAATAATTAATTAATTGCTTTATTTAAAAATATGTGTTTTGTTGCATTTACACAAGTCACAAACAACGTGGTTTTTAACCTTGTTCGCAGTTTAAAGCCATACAGTGTTTCATATTTGCAGTCGAAGAAAGAGTATAGTCTACAACACGTATGGAATAGTCATTCCGCGCTCGCGGGACCGTCATACTCGCCTGCCGGCTCGTTTGACAAACTTTCCGCTCCCGCGGAATATTGTCTATTCCATACTAGTTATAGAACATACTTTTATACCTACCTACCTATTGTATCTACCTATCTATATATAATTTATTCCAAAAAATTGTGTTGAACTATAATTAATTTTTGAACTGTTACGTTGGCACACTACAATTTATAATTTGTTTTTTTTTTTAATTATAATGTCCATTGGATAGAAGGGCGGATTCAGAGGAGGGCAAACAATAAAAAAAAATAAAAATAAAATATTCAAATATATTTTACTTTTAGAAATCGCAAAAATAATAGATTTTGCTAAAATTTTTACCAAAAAAAAACTCAGCCGAGAACTTATTTATAAATGTAATTTAAAATATTTAGCTCAAATTGTTATTAAGTGGCAACTAGGATGGTCCTTAAATTTTTTATTTTTGGACGCCCCTATTATCTGTGTCTGAATTATACTGCAGTGACTCATTTGCGAAAGTGTGCTAAAAAGCGAGGATCATTCCAGTTCGGGTGTGGTTCGCGTAACTCCGTCTGAGGGGAATCCCTTATACGAGAGCAGCAAAATACGTTTTAGGCTTGAGTCACTGCAGTCTAATTTAGGCACGGATAATAGATTTGTTCCAAATTCTCTAAAAATGGTGAACCTAGGTGCCATGGCACCTCGCATGGCACAAAACATATTTTTAAGGTACTAAAAGCCAATCGAAAAAAATGCAAAGTACAATGTTAAAATAAAAAAAAACTATATAAAAAAATTCAACAATTTTGAAAAATTAAAAAATATATCAAAAACATATTTTTTTATCACATTTTTTATGTACGTTCTAACTAAAAATTACCGGTTTGCTTTTATACCCTTAAAAACATATTTTTTGCCCGACAGACTTCAATTCAATACAATTCAGTGGAATATTTTTCTGTTTCCAATAAAATGATTTCAGTTTGTAATTGTTTTTTGTTTTTAAATAATGTACTAATTTATTAATAAATAAAAATGACAGACGAATGTTTAAGATAATTCAATATCAAATATAATTGAAATAACACATTGGTAAAAACATATCGATATTGGCAAAATAATAGCATTAATTATGATAAATGGTTTAGTTCAATTAAAATTGGTTTTTAATTTGTTGAGAATACAATTAACTATAATCATGCTATAACATTATAGATTCTTTAACATTATATAAAAGTATCAATTATATAACAATTATAATTACATAAGCGTGTAACTAACATAAAGTCCAAACCCACAAAATTATTATTTTACATGAGAAGCAAAAATTTGATTAATTTTTTTTCCAGTGATATTTATACTTAATATTAATTATATTTTAATAGTGTATGTAACGTGGATTCGTGGGTTCGATTTCCACCTTAGCCAGGTTTTTTATATATTTATATTATAGTACAAACACTAAAAATGTAAAAACTGTTGCGATTAGCTCAAAAATATATCACAAGTGTTCCGAACCAAAAGTGCCCTTATGGTTCTTCTGCAATCTACGCATGCTCTTGGTTTTGTGCTGGTTTGGTGTTTTTTCTTTTTTTAATGGAAAGCGTTGGTTTACGTTGGTTTTTTGGTTGCTTTGGTGTTTTTTTTATGGGGGTCGTTGGTATACTTTCTTATGTTGATTTCTGCTGGCGCATGCGCAGATAGCGAAATACCTTTCTCCCGTTAGCTCTACGTTTCTTTTAGAAGTGATATCTTTTTTTAGTAGTCAATTTTTTGTCGGTTTTTTTTAAGTGACTTTATATTTTAGTCGTCAACTTTTTGGTTATTATCATCATCAGTAGTTTGTTTGGATCTTTACGAGACAGGCACAGTGCCTATGGCTCATTTGTCTAAAATAGAATTAGTTCCTGGCTAATTGACAAAGGCAAATGCCAAAAATAAAGAGAAGAAGAAGAAGAATTAGTTTGAATGGATAATTGGGGGAGTGAGTCTCTGCTCACTGATGTTGGAGTTGCATATGTCATGAATTGGCGATGGAGGCGGGGAAAGGGGTAGGAGGGGGATCGGGAGGGATGGGATAGGGAGAGGAGTGAGGTGCGGGAGGAGTGAGACTAGCTCACTGATGCTGGAGTTGCATATGTCCTGAATTGTTGGGTACCATTACTGGTTGACGACGTTTTTGATCTTTTTGTGGGTGTAGTGGATTTCGTGATCGTAATATAGAAAGTTTGAGATGAGGGGTAAATGATTGGTAAATAATATAAATTTTATCTTAATATTACTCCTTAATTTTAGCTCCAGTTTTTACAGTGTACCAATTATGAAGGATCAATGAAGATTATCCATTATCCATCATAGATTAGGATTTGCATTTGTGACATCCGGTATTGTCCTTATTTAATCCTTAATTTCCGTATTCAATTCAAAAGTTGGACTTTTTGTTTAATCGACTGTTTTATTAAAAAGAATCTCCAGAGGCATTTACAAAAAAGAGTGGACCTAAGGAAATATTGGTACAACTCCCACTTTTATTGTGGTATATAAAACAGACCCACAAAATAAAAGTACCCTAAACTTTTTACGAGACAGGTCTAAAAAATAAATCGAAAACCATATTTATTTTTTTTCACGAGTTTTTGACCCTTGCAGGGCTTTGAAAACTGTAGCAGCGCAAGGGCAATTTAGGCGATTTTGAGGTGTTTTTTGAGGTTAGGGCCAAACCAAGACCCGTAGGGCCAACTCTGGTGACGGATTCTGATTCAGCGTGTCAAAATACATAGGAATATATACCTCTCGTCTCCAGATCAGGATACTTTTTTTGTTCGGGTGTTAAGCGCTGTTTGCGCTGCTACAGTTTTCAATCTTTCAAAATTTCATTAAAAAATACTAAATATGGTTTTCGATGTATTTTGATCCGTAGAATTCAAATTAGAAGTCAGATTAGTTTTATCATTTTCCGTTTTTTTTTTTAATTTCAAAAAAAACATAAAAACAACATAAAAAATCATGTTTTTTGCATTTTTCTCGAAAAATCACTGAGAAACCCCTTAATCTGACTTCAGATTTGGATTGAGGGTACTTTATTTATTTTATGGGTCTGCGGACGATAATATCACATGACAGTTGGAATATATTCCAACAGAAAAACTTTCTTATTTTTTATCAAGTAAAGGCTCCTCCATTATCCAACAAAAAATTATTTTTTCAAATTTTTGTTTCATAATTTTTTTATTTTAATGAACCTACAGAGGAAAGTCTTATTTTGTTGGCAGCTGTATTTTTACATTATTTTACATTATTTTTTTATTGTGTGAATTTTCGATCTATAAAAATGTAACATGTAATAATGTTATGTATCATACGAGACTGCATGGCAACAGAATTTACTCAGCGAGCGGAAAATTACTCGTTAGGAAGGTATGAATTATTTATCAATAATAATAATATTGACATGATTTGATAAAAAAGAGTAATTTTACAAAAACTAGATAAACAGCTACAGGCATGCACTATATCAAAACTTCCGCACATATACAGTGCGTGCGTTTTTCTACAATTAAATTTCTTAAATTCAATGTTTTTTAAGGGTAGAAAAATGTTGTGACCTTATGGAGCAATTCTGAGGTCAGAGTCTCTTTCATATGACTTTTTTTTATGGCTGTGTCATTAACAACATTTCTTTTTCAACATTACGTACCTTTTTTATCGAGAAATGCAAAATACGCGTGCAAAACGACAAAAACAGATTATCCAAGATGGCGGACCTTACCATATCAAATTTATGGGAAAGAATGTGATTTCTTCATCTACTCCCCGGGGGACATTTCACTGCGTCAAAACTTTTACCTTGTAATTTTTTAAGGAAAAAATCTAAAATGATTGGGCTAATAAGATTATTGTCATTTCGGACATAATTAACATAAGAGTATTAATTAAAAAAGTGTCTTTCATTATCAGGATTTGAACAGAAATGCCAATAACTTATTACTACATCACCAGAGTTGACACTTTCATTACAATAACAGGGTTGGACAACAGGAATTTTAAAATATTTCTAATTTTGGGTGAGTTTGTTTAATATGCTCAATAAAATTATATGTCTCTATACAGACATATTATCTTAATACATACATAATCTTATTCGGCATATGTATGTATTAAACAAACTCACAAAAAGTTATAAATAATTAAAAACTCCTGTTGTCCGGCCCTGTTATTGTATAGAAAGTACTGTACATCACTAAGTAGAACCCTTATGTTTCAATTTTTTAGTTATTGTTTTTGCACCCTTTTGAAAACCTAAAATTTGGTAGATATCTTGACATTATTTAAAGTGGTCTCTATACTAAACTTGATGCCTTTGGGACACAGCGTTCAAAAGTCATTGCAAAGTTACACAAATGTGAAAATTTGGTAGTTTTGCAATAACTTTGAATTTAGCGGCTTTTAAAAGGAACATTGTAAAAAACATTTAGTAAAGAAATAAAAATATAACGTCTACAGAAAAACTATGTCTATGATTTTGAATTGAAATTTTTGGAAAAATGAAAAATACATATATATATGAGCAACATTTTTGACTGCCTTGTATGCCGAAGTAAGGAAAAACGATTTTAATGTTAACTAAATTCAACGTGTGGTTAAAACGAGCTTAATTATCAAAATGTATAATTACTCAATTATTATGAATTAACTACTCTCGAGTGATTTTTTATTAATTGAGTTCAATTATGTATCATTTTTTAAACGATATGACTTTCAAACTATTTCAATTATTACATTGTATTACATTTATGGTTAGTTAACTAGAATATGGGTGATTTCAAACCAAAGCGATGTTGACATTTACACGGACAATATCAAGCGATATTCAGGAGCGCTTATGTGCAGCTCTTTATGCCGCGTTTTGATAAACTGCGCATGCGCACGCGCATGCGCTGACCGTTTTTCAATATGCTATTTTAAATAAAAAACATTTTTTTAACAAAAAAAAGTACTAACCTCCAATGATGTAGAGAAAAGGATAAGTGCGCGGATGACTAATATAGTTGGCATCCATTTTGAGTCCAATTTTTTGCGCGATATTTAAATTTCCAGATCAAAAAGTCCTAGAAATTACTTATTTTAACGGTTTTATGATTTGAAAATTACGTACAAAATGGTGGATGTGACAGAGACAGCATTATGAGTAAGAAAAAAAAAATGGCTGACATCAGGGTGAAACCAAAATTGTTTATGCGCAGAAGGTCTAAATCATTGTTATGGCCTATGAGAACAAGCAAAATGCGTGTGATTATGAGCTTATGATAGTCGCAAATAGTATATTAAAGTACTAGTTTCATAACATACATATATACTAGTACTTTAGACAAATCGCCGCAAGCGGCTCGTTTTCTAAACTTGTACTCGTGCGCTAAAACCGTGTTATGAAACGAGTGCTTTATACAATTTTTTCTATTTTGCTCTAAAATTTAAAAAACTTACATTTAAATTGATGACTGATTTAGGGATTTTTGTTTGGGATTGGCATTACAGTTTACACCATGTTTAAAATTCTATGAACAAATGATATTTTGATATATGTTATAGTCATCTCTTCTCTTTTTTACTGCAATTAACCAAGCCACAATTTTAACATGGTTAAAATAACCTAAACACTAAAATTTTGTAGAAAATTCAACTTTAAAGCCACATTGTCGCACGGAAAACGTCAAGCGATAGGCCAGGTCTGTTGCCAACCCAAAAGAACAAAAAGTAGAGACCTCTTATGGGCCTATAAGAACACGCAAAATGCGTGTGATTATGAGCTTATAAGAGTCGCAAAATAGAAAAATATAAAAACAGTGTTAGGAGTGATAACTTGGTGACGTTGATGAATAAATTTTTGATTTGGGAAAATAACCCTTATACGTTATCTATTTTGCGGACAAAGAAAAACTCCCCCTTCTAAAAACCCGATAGCAATAAATCACAAACTTATGGGGTTAATCCTAAAAAGTTTTCGATCATCCAACTATGAAAACTTGATGTCATATTAAGTCTGATCTTTGTTAGTTTCTATACTTTCTAAATTTTATTTTCTATAATATGGTAAAAACTTGATGAAAAGTAACAAGCGTACACCATATCAAATCATTTGAGTTTTTAAGAACTCAAGCCACTATAAACCTTAGGCTCTAGAAGAGAACAAACAAACATGCATACATAGATATATACATAGATATACAAACATGTTTAAAATATAACCCTCCTTTAGCGTTGCTGTAGTCGGTTAATAATATTTAAAAAAAATAATCTGCTTAGCGTGAGTGTTTATAGAAAACCTGTATGTAGAAATGAGTCAAAAATGGAAAAATCCGTTGTTTTGCGATAATTCGCTTGTTATACGTCATAGGACAAAATTCTTATAAACAAATTTGTATTTTAGTAAAAACGCCTGCACTTTGATTTAAGAAACAATCAGTTCTTGGTACTAAATTCTCTTGCAGATTGGTTTTTCGCTCGGTTTTTCGAGAGCATGGGATCTGAAACAACCTATGCAGTATATTTCATCAATGCATTATTAATAACACAGGCCCACAACTGAAAATAAAGTCCCAGAATACTGGGTACCTGTTCTTGACTTTCAGGGAGTAGAACCACTGATATAACAGCGCTTAGAATATGACGCATAGTGTTAAAAGGAATAGAGTACGATCATAACCTCAGACTTGTTCTATCAGTCGTTCTACTCCCCGATAGTCAATAATAGGCGACCTGGACGAGCTAGCTACCTAAGTATTATTACATCACACAGTTAATCTAACGCATGTGCAGTGTAGTCATAAAATAATTATATTTCTTAGAAAGTTATCTGTCTGTCGTTAAAATCAAATGGACAGAAAACAGTGAATAGTACCATTTCACCGTTTTTGGGAATCATCAGCACTGTCTGACAGTATCCTGTATGTTGTTAATATTTAAATAAAACGTTAGATAGATATAAAAGTATGGTGCCATCTATTGATGTGGTATTTCTAGTTAGTTCATTAATTATCAACAGCGCAGTTTAGACCTAAAATTACTTGTATTTCTCGTTAATTTTTGCATAAACTATAACCAATGAGATATTAGGATTTCATGCGGCTATAAAATTTTTAAAACAGAGCCGGGATTCGCAAGTTCTAAACCGAGAATCTTTACGGAGATTGGAGACGTTCATAGTCCGAAATATTTTTCGGTGTCCTATGGTATGTTAAATTTATTAAATTTTAATTGTGATAAATTCAATAAATTAAAAAAAAATGATAAAATGAGATTATTTGCAATGTCAAGGTCGAAAAGTAGAACTTTTCGCCCAATAAGATAATAAACTAGTATAGGATCAAAATTTAAGGGCAAAAATTAGCCATATTTCGTTTTTTTTTTGTCCAAAATGATCAAAATTTGCGTTACGTAATACTTGAACGTTCCCCAATCAGCCTTAACGAGAAGTATAAATAATTACTTATATTTCTCGTTTGGCCGATTCAGAAAAATGGGATTTTAGACCTCAAATTAGTTTGAGGTCTAACTGCCCATTTTTGGTATTATTTAACCAAGTAACACGTTAATTTTTGCCTAAACGTAACTTTACAACCTACCAACAATATGCAAAACATGGATTTGAACAAATAAGGATTTCTATAGGGATACCCAGGCAATAACCTTTAAGACAGTAAAGTAAAAAAGAAAGATTAAAAGAGAGAAATGTCTATTATAGAATATTGTAAAGAAAACTAGAATTCTTGTTAAAACTTGCAGAAAATATTCTAAAAGATGATGAAACATGACGTAAAATTTTGGTATCAAATACTTGATTCTTTTCTCGATTCCTTTTGAATTTCGTCATTTTATTATTCATCCAAAATCTAGATAAGAAAGCAAATACAACTTTAATTAATAAACACGTTGTATGAACAAAAATAATAATACAAAATTCTATTTCTTGTTTTAGGGTTTTGGACAACTTTTTGTAAAGTTGTATTATCCATAATGGATGTAAAGCATAGCCTAAATAAATAATTTAAATCGGATGGGTCTTGTAAACATTTAAAGTGTTGTTATTAAAATCGACAAAAAAAAAATCTTTTTTTTGCATTTTCCGATTTAGAAAGTTCATGACGTCGAGAAAATGTAAAAAAGTGGGTTTTAAGAAAATGTTTGTCTGTCTATCTCTCCATCTGCCTGTCTGTGAATCCTTTTAATTTTTGAACTGCATATCCGAATAAAAAAAATCTTTCACTAGATATTTGTTTCTTTGTTTATTTGTTTATTTGTTTAACCTCGTACTATTCTACTTAATTAAGCATCCCCTAAGTCCAGGACTTGTGTGGGCTAGTAGTAGAGGGAACCACCGGCTTATACTGACTTTCGAACCAGTTTCTAGGGATTGTCCGTTTCACTTATCGCCTTCGCCAAATTTCAATTATTAATTAACTGAAAAAGGCAAATCGGCACCAGTGAGAATCGAACTCACGATAGTAGACTTGCTATACATACGCGCTAGCCACTACGCTATGCCTCCCATAAAGATAATTTAGGATCTTTGCCTCACGTGAGATATAGAGGAAAAGGGGGTAAAAACTAATACTTTTGGCGAAAATTTGCTTATTACTGGTAAAGTAGAAAAAAGTTACTAGGACTATTACACTCCCTAGCCCTGTTAGTTGCACCTACGAATGACCTGCAATAAAAATTTATTCCGAATCAGATTTTTTTTTGTATGTTGATTCGGATGATCATTTTAATATTTTTTTCATCACAAAAAAAAAAAAACAGGATTCCTTTATGGGTTATGGGCGACCCAATAATGGTTTTCGGACTAAAACTTTCAATGGGTAGGTACTTAGAACACAAATATATTTTTTTCCATTACATCAAATAAATTAAATTTTAAGTTTAGAAGTTTTGATTTTTTTTTATATGTACTTAACAAAACTGTTATTGTATAGAATACTGTCATCTCTGGACTTTTGGTAGCCCCGGAAAATTTTGAAAAAAGGCAGTACACCTGGCAAAAATTTTGATGACTAAAAAAAGGTCCTCACCTCTGAAAAAAGCTTTACCCATGGCAGAATATTAGACCGCCCGTTACAAACGGCCGCCCTGGGCAGGGGCCGGACCAGCCCATGCTGTTAATACGGCGCTGTATTGGTAGTTGAATGATTAAGCAGTTTTTAAAGGTTCCAGTTTTTAAAGGTTCCAAAACTCTAAACCAATAAATAAACAAATAATAAAAAATTATAAATTTTAATAAACCAATAAATTTTGTTTTGTTTTGGAATATAGTTATAATAGTCTTATAATTTTAAATATAATATCTACCTACTTTTATATTTTTGAATATAAATTGGCCATAAAAATTAATCCATGACGTATAAAATTAAAATACTTATTATGATGAAATTTTCAATATTTGTTTCTTATACCAAAATTTTGTTTGGATCGGTTCACAATGTGAACTCACAGAGACCGGCCGAACAAAAAAAGACAGACAACTAATTTTTCCAATTGGAAGAAAACCTTGGCTTTGTTGTGTAAAATTTACGAAATGCAAAAACAAATCTCCCTCCAATAAAACTGATTAAAAAAGCGGTTCACTCTTGAAAATTTTTCAGCTACCACACAACTCCAATAGAACTAATCACAAATTAAAAAGTAAAACATTGATCACTAAAAATTTGCCAACTTGTTTAAAATTTTAAAATTCTGCCAAGTGTAGAGCTAAATGTGCCAACGGAAAATCCAGCTGGACAATTTCGAGAAGGAATTTATTAAAAAAATTAAAATTTTGCTAACTCCGAGCTAAATTTGAAAACTCGGAATATTATCGGGGGGGGCAGGCTTCCCCCCTTGATCATCACTGACTTAACAGGACATCAAACTAATCGAAATGTCAAATATTTTTTTAATAAGGATAGAAAACAAAGGAAAAGTCTAATTCCAAATCTAAAATCTATCTAATCTATCTAAAGGTCCACATTTTGGATATTTATCATATTTATTCAGTAATGTGCAGTTAGGTAAATTGGTAAATATTGATTCACGATAAAAAGTCATGATGAAATTATTGGTTTTTAAAGCCAATCTCAAATCTAAATTGGCAGAGATATTATTTTTTGACGTAAAATTACAGTAAATACATGCCAGCTAAAAAAAGATGGTGATTATCTAATAATCACTATCGTCATTAGATTTGTTATCATCTTTTATGATCTCTATAAGGTATTTTAATTTTAAACATTGGATATAAAATAAATATAAATAATTAAATAAATAAATATTAATCAACTAATAACTCTTCTCTCCAGAATAGGCATTTCATTTGTAAAAACTGAAAAAAAAGTAGCCAACATATACATTTGTCTGTTTTACTCGCACAGCTTTGTTCTAACAGAGACAACAATAACAGTTACTGGTAATTGTTATTGTTCAGGCCTGAATATACCTACTATTTGTTTACAAACAAACCGAGATGTTGGCGATACTTTATATTAACGGTATGTGTATTCTAGAGAGAAGAGTTGTTAGTTCGTTGATATTAATACATATACAATGTAATATTATCATAGACTTTTTTTACTCCAAAGAGTTAAAACCACCTTTAATGAAGTTATACTTGGAAAAAAAATATGAAAACTTTTTATTTTAAGACAAATTATTAAAAAAATTAAATGAATTAAAAATTATCATTTTGGATCTTCTAGAAAAACCTGTAAAAGATCAAGTCTGAACATGAAATAACTGAGTAACACGAGCAGGTTCAGAACCTGGAGTTCTAGAAGGTTCTAGAAGGTTCTGTTTAAATCTTTAAACCTAGTGTAAACTTAAAAAATTCCACATTTTTGAATAACATTTATTGGACTAGTGGGTATTGCCCATGAGAAAATTATCCTGCGAGGCGTCAGCCAAGCAGTTTAATTTTCGAGAGGGCAATATCGATTTACCCATGAGTGCCATACAAGGTTTTATCCGATAAATAGCTTAGGAATTCATATTTTTATTACAAATTTTAATGACATTTACAAGAAAATAATTTGACAAGTGGCAGTGGGTAAGATAAATAATTATCCACTCAATAAAGTAAAAGCCACGCGGGGGCTATTATTGAGTTTATCTATTTAAAATAAAGCTGGTAATTGTCTTATTATCTGTATGTATTGGATAAAGGATATTTTTCCCTTTCCTTTATTTATAAAAAAATAGGGCTGCAAACAAAACAATGAAAAACAAGTAGAGTTTTTTTTAGAAAAAAAATGCGAGAGGAAAAAATAAAAGTCTTTAAGACTTTAAGTATAATATGCGGATGGATTAATTTAAAAATTAATACATTTAGGTTTTTAATTTTATCATTGTAAAATTCTAGAAAAAAATCTACTTATAAAAAATCAATTCTGAACATGAAATCAGTGAGTAACTGAAATTATTACTAATAAATTTGCATAACCTACTATCATTAGCTATAGATAGGATATTCTAGAATATTTCCAGAGCCGTAGCTATGAGGATATTGCTGGGGGAGACATTACATCGAAAAATTTACTCATTAATCAAAAAGTTAGAAAAAATTGAGCTGATGAGCTTTTTTTTGGTTATTACTTGTTTTTGTGTGAAAGTTAGTATCTAATTCCATCATCGATAGTTGGCAAAATTGAACCTCGCTTAATAAATTGTCGCTACGCCTCTGACCTTTTCACTAATGGATTCTAGAACATTTATATTTAAATCTTATGCAAAATTGCTATACCTAATGAGTCATTAGTAATGACTTGCATCCCTTTTCTTTTCACTAATAACGTTATTATAACAAAAACACGAAGTGTATGACTTTTAATCCCATTTTTATATATTACTAAAACCAAATTTTATTATCTTAACTATAACATACTAGTATGGCTTAAAGAGTGTTGTTTAAATAACGTCATAGTTAGTTGGTAAAGTAGGACACTATTATATCAAAATTTTTTTCGAGGTTATTTGAAATTGAGAACCAAAAATGAGGTCTACAAGGAAAACATTAGGCTTGTCCTAACTTTGCAAGAACATTTTTGCATAAAGCTTATAAATTACTTTTATTTAACTCTTTTATTATAGGTACCTACATTATCCACGAATGATATGTGACGATTATTTAAAATTATTTCAGTTTAATCCGTTCTTGTACAAAAAAGTGCCTGGCAAAACAATCCTACAAATATTTTTAACGTCTGGCTTATCCAAAAAAAAATATACCTAACATATTTTTTCATCCTCTTGTTCGAAAAAATATGATTTGGAGTGAACAGAAATATATTAGAAAAGGATAGAAATACTTACCAAATCACCTAGGGTACGTGGTTACTACAAATAGTTAGTGTGACGTCATTGTTTGTTGTAGTTAAGTAATAAAATGTGTGTAGTATGCTAATCTTCATACTAGTATGTTATAGTTACGATAACAAAATTTGGTTTAAATTTAACATTTTGTATTTTCCAGAAATATCTTTAAAAAACCTCATCAAGTCTAAGCATGAAATAACAAGTAGTAGAAAGTTATTAGTGAGCAGGTTCTGGAACATTCCATTTATTAATATCTAAATCTTGTACAAACTTGAAAAATTATATATAAAACTTTAAAAGAAGGGTTAAATATAGGTTTCTAAGGATTTACTTTCCCCTTCTTTAAAACTTTTTTATCTTTTATTCAATTTCTTGGGGTTTTATATACTGGTTAAACGAAAAAAATAATTTAGAGTTAGTTTTTGATCAATATTACTAATATGAGCTTGGCGCAGAATCTATCTGAGTAAAAAATCAAGGCAGCTATGATTATTGGTTTAAAAATTACTTTTTTCTATTTTGCGACTCTTATAAGCTCATAATCACACGCATTTTGCGTGTTCTTATAGGCCCATAAGAGGTCTCTACTTTTTTTTTGTTGAGTTGGCAACAAACAAAAGCCTATCTCTTGACGTTTTGCTTGCAAATGTCAAAGTCGATTTAAAGTTTAATTTTTTACAAAATTTTGTGTTTGGGTTATTTTTTACCGTGTTAAAATTGTGGACTGGTTAATTGCAGTGAAAAAAGAAGAGATGACTGTAAAATATATCAAAATATCATTTGTTCTTAGAATTTTAAACATAGTGTAAACTATAATGCCAACCCAAAACAAAAATTCCTAAATCAGTCATCAATTTAAGTCATCAATTTAAAAGTTTTTTAAATTTTAGAGCAAAATAGAAAAAATTGTATAAAGCACTCGTTTCATAACACGTTTTTAGAGCACTAGTACTTTAGAAAACTCGCCGCAAGCGGCTCGTTTTTTAAAATTGTACTCGTGCGCTAAAAACGTATGTTATGAAACTAGTACTTTAATATACTGTTAGTGATACCTATTTTTATTAAACATTTTGCTTTTGAAATGAGTTGATCCGATAGATTCTGCCCGGAGTTTATGGGAATATTAAAAAATAATTATTATTATTTGAAATTATTTATTTATTTTTTTTTTCGGTGAAATACACCTACTTACCTATTTTTAACATTTAGAATTTGTTCTAGAAAACTTAACACCGAACATCTGTGGATGTTTCTTTGTCTTCAAAGGGCGTACACCGAAAACTCAAACAAAGACAAAGACGAAACTAAATACGACAAATTAAATATTTAATTTTTTATTTAAGCATCTATAAATAAAACAAATAATTATTTAAAAACCTTAAGTTTATATCTATACTAATATTTTTCCTGATTATTTTAGGTTTTTTTTCTTTGTTTGTAGCCCTTTTGTTTCCCTTTGTGTTTTATCAAATGTGATACAATGCGAGAAGCAATATGACTAATATAATTATTTTGAGCCATTTCACCTCAACAAAGAAACTAAAATTTTAAAACAGAATTGTCTCTGAGCTCGTTTCATTTCATTTTTTTTCTCCCGGCTGTATTTTATATACCGGGTGTCCCAACTCTATTTACCCAACGATTTTCTCGAAAACTTAAAGAAATAATTAGGTTCTGCTAAAACCGTCTTAAATAGGATAACTTAAACTATATTTTAGCATATATTTGATACATTGAGCTCTTGATATGTGGGCAGGGGGACATAGAGGGACACTTTTTTTAAATGGAAAGGGGGATCATGTGATACATCATTTTAAAGCTTATTAAATTCTCCATTTAACCATATATTTTTTAATTTTTTTAAACATTTTTTTTTTGTAAGGACAGAAATTTTTAATTTAAAAAAAAGTCTACATCAATCTAATGGCTATATTCCTTTTGCGAGTAAAGTCTAAAAACGTTTTCTTAATCAGCGTGCAGAGTTGACTCTTGGTACTGAAGAGGGCCAGCAGCATAGGGTGATTTTGTGCCACAAAATTTGTGCCACAAAATTTGTGCTTATAATGCAAATAAAATAGAAATATTATTTTTTATTTAACTGTATCTTTTATAAAATATATATTAATAATATATATATATATATATTAATATTTATACATGATTCTGTAAGATACTCATAAATAAATAAATAAATAAATAAATAAATAAATAAAAATGGAAAATCATTCAAGTACTAGGCGATCAAGCGTCAGCATCGTGCTAAGCCATCTTTTATGATGTGCCTAGTGTATTTTTGGTTTGCAATCTTCTATGATGTGCCTAGAGAATTTTTGTATTAATGTTTTAAGTGCAAGTTAAAGTCAATCATATATATGGTTATTAATCGTGTGAACTGTTGAATTTTAAGTTAATAATAATGAATTTTGGAAGATATTTTTTATGTTTTTAAAGACATTTTTTTATATTAGCGTGGAAATTACTACAAGTAATTTTTCAGTGATAGTGCGCAAGTCAGGATACATATCCGATTAGTACTTGCGCACTGGAAACCTCATGATTATATAGAGAAAGGTTAATTATTCGGAAGAAAAAGACCAAATAAATAGAGAGAGAGAAAAATGGAAAATTTCGTTTTGCGAAAACCTTGATTAACTTTATTTATATTTCTTTTATTTTGCCCTATCATGTTTCCCTTTGTCCTGTTATCTAACACATATATTAGTCATTTTTAAATAAAACTATACATATTCAAATTGCAATATATAATTATTTAGTATTACTAATAGGAATGGGTTGTTAACTTTATCGAAAATTTCCATTTTAAATTATTTCAAATAATTTCCAACCATGTTTCTTTGTTCTCGTAAAAGGTCCTTTTAAAGGACAAAGGGACGCCACCAAATCAATATCCCTATGACGGGACAGGGTCGGATTAACCATATGGTTATTCCTACAATAGGTAGGTTGATATGAATATATTTTCGAATTTTTACATACTTTAGTCCAAACCAATAAAATTTTAAACTAATAGGTCCTGGAAGTACGAAGGATTAAGAAATAAATTTGTAAATTAATCATGTGCTGGAATTTTCCTGTGGTGATTTAATGGCGATTTCTCCCATTAGATTAGACAGGGACAAAAGTTCTACCCAAAAAGGATAGAAGACATACATACACTCCCACTTCCACCCAACCAAACAAATTCTGTATTTGTTCTTTGTTGAACAAATACAATATTTACTTGGCCGGGCGAAAAGTGTAACTATATTATTTTTATTAAAGAAATTACTGGCGCCATCTAAATTTTAGTAGAATTATCTTATTTTACAGATTCACATTAGCTATGTTCGTTCGTGCCGCTCAGTACTACATTTTCCTGCCAACCAAATAAATACTGTATTTGTTGTATGAAAAACAAATACAGCATTTATTTGGTTGGCTGGAAAGTGTAGCACAAATGAGATAGAGATAGGGTAGAGGTCTTTTGTTTCATAATTCTAGTTGTAGAGAGCTCCATTAAAATGTTGTTAGCTTTTTCCAGATCCTATATATTTATTTTTTTTATTCGATTGATTCTAAAAGCGTCACTTCTTGTTCGTGTTTTGCGGGCGAAAAGTTGGACCCAACACCAAAAAGTTTTTTTTGGGCAGCTAACTAAAACTTGTTATTTTTAAGCTTTTTAAAAGATTACCTTTACTGTAATATTTATTAAGAAATATGACCTTTTGGTCACTTTTGGTTTTGAACTATATGTTCTTTTTGACCAGATGTAGTATTATAATCATTTCATATAAATAAAAATTTCTTCTATAACATAATCTTAAAATATGGTTAACCGGTTAATCCGTGTTCATCCACTAAAATAACTCACAAACAAAAAATTTCAATTGTAAAATCAATTTCAATATTTATAATATTTATAGAACGGTTTCAGAAGTATTATAATTTTCATAACAAAAACATTTTAACACAAATTAATCAAAACACTAAGCTACAGTAGAAAGAAATATTTTTTGCAATTTAAAATTAAATATATTTTAATAATTTATTATAATTAGTAACAATTGAATAAAAAATATTGTATAATACACGGGCGAAAAGTTAAATTTTGATTTGGTAGGTTTATTACACTCAGGCCGGCCCTCGGATTCCAAAAACCTACTCAATCAAAAAATTTAACTTTTCACCCTTGTAAATAACTATAGTTATAGCTATTAGTTTTATTTTAGGGATTTGTTTTCTCCAGATTTGGTCTGCAGATTTTTGGTTTTACCCAAACTGCTTTTATCCAAGGTGGTGGTTTTACCAAAACCTGACGACAAACTCAGAATCCAAATTCAAAGAATATAGCTTGGAGTGCCCTTTATATGATATTTTTATTCTTTTTATTCAGTGTTTTGGTAAAAAATAGCTTAATTCGGCCCTGTTTCTAAATACACTATAACTAAAAGGTTTTATTTTTTACCTAGCGACAAATTTGTTTAATAAATTTGATGATCTGATAAACTCTATTCAAATTATGCCTAATTTGATTGCTAAACAAAAAAATATTTATATAATAAATTTTCACCTAATAATTTTATAAAATAATAGACTCACCCTTTTGTTTTTCAAAAAAGTTTCTTTATTGAATCAATCACTTAATATTAATGGAAAATTGTAGTCTAGAATATGTTGGGTGTGGGGTGTAAGGGGCCCCCTTGAAGTTTTTTTTGTTGGTCATTAACTTTTCGCCGTCGTGTAAAAAGTTGGGAAAATCTCAATATTGGGTAAAGAGTTGGGATCCCCAACTTGGGAAAATAGCATTAATGTTTTGGGGAGTTTTTTCTGCCTAGACTGAGCTCATGAGAGCTTGTGCCCGTAGTAGATACTAAACGTTTGTGCTTATATGGAACCCACTAAAGTTTAGCTAACATTCAGTGGTTGTTACAGTAATATTTAACGTTGTTATAGTTCTGGTAATTGTAACAACTAACGAATGTTAACTAAACTTTCGTGGGATTTCATATAAGCAAAAACGTTTAGTATTTACTATAGTAATGAGCTCTCAGCGTATAAAATTGCATACCGCCAAAATTGTTTAATAAAAACTAGCTTAATAGAACATTTTCTTTGATCAGTGAACAGTAAACATGAACATTTAATGTTCAATTTTCATTAAAGTCTAACCTCATTTTTATCAAATTTATTAATACACGACATATGTCACTAATCCTAAATTTAAAGTCCTTTGTTCCTCTTTTTCAAAATAGAAACCACATGTTTAAAAAAATATATCTAAAAATAGGAATTTACAGTAATAAAAAATCGGTGTCCACATTTTAAAAATTGTATGAAGCGTGTATGTTGTAATATCGATTATATCACGAAGCTTGTTGAGCTTTCCTTTGTTGAGTCACGATCGTAAACAAGCTTTGTTAGGAAAAGCTTTCGAATGTTGGCAATTATTACATATATTTAAAACGTTATTTGTAAAGTTTCCTTGATCAGAAAATTCTCTATGATTAAAATTTGTAAAATATATAATGAAAGATTAAATCTAAAGCTTTCTTTGTTATATGCAACGTCTTCAATATAAATAAAAATAAAATTTCAAAAAAAGTTGATAACATTTTAAGAAAAGTTGATAAAATTTCAAGAAAAGTTCATAATAAAGATCATATAGCTTGATATAGCTTGTTGAACTCTCCTTTGTTAAGTCACGATCTCAAAAGCTTTGTTACATGTATACATAAAGCTCTTGAATCTGGGTAATTATAAGATTGTTCAAGCTGTACCTAATTTGTAACATTTACAATATAATAATATACTATAAGTGTAAAAGTTAAATAATTGTTGAAACATGATATAGCTTTG
>CAUEHQ010000714.1:0-15889 GCA_958510825.1 Brachypterus glaber | reverse complement strand
TTTTTACTTTTAAAGGATAATATTGTTTTAGCAGTAAGCGATTTTATTTTTGTTTTAGAACTAAGTAAAAACTTAAATCGCTCACTACTGTTGCATTCTTTTTTTTAGTTACATTTTTAACCTGACTTGATGTACTTAAATATAACCTACAATTATAATTAATTAATTTTTATAGAGGGTTATTCAGAAATAAGTTCGTGAAATTTAAGAGGTGATTCTACGGTAAAAAATATGAAAAAAGTTCCTATAAAGGTTGGTCCGGAAATGAGCCCTAAGGGAGCTGCGGCCCTTCGAATATGGACATATTAAATGTGGAACAAAAAAGCACCAATAAATTTTTAATGCTGCCTAGCGATTCTTCACTTAAAACTAAGCAAAAAAGTATTCTTCACCAAAACACCTAATATTAAAGGAGTTATATAAAAAGTAACATTTTTAGTGGCACAAAATGTACTTCCTCTTAATTTAATTTTTTTTGAAAACCGTTGCTCCTAAAGTGATACACTATATGACATTTTTTATGTGTTTTTACTGAAGGAATCTATATTTATTACAAAAAAATTCAAAAAATAAAAAATACACATGATAAATTTTGGGGCAAAAATGTGTTAAGCCTTACAATTTTGTCCGTCTAGGCATGCCTCTGGATAAATTAAAAAATAAATAAATTAACATAAACGTATTGCCCTTATTAATACTAGTATACATGCAAAAGCTTGTCGCTCTAAATTCAAGGGTACAAGAGTTATTAAATAAAAACATTATTTTTATTACAATTTACAAAAAGAGCCGTAGCTCCCTTAGGGCTTATTTCCGGACCAACCTTTATAGGAACTTTTTTTCATATTTTTTAACGTAGAATCACCAAGTGTCCCGAACTTATTTTTGAATAACCCTGTATAGTGTACTGATTTGTGTCAATTACTTTCTTAATTTAAATTGACATGAGGAGTGTGTTAAAAGTCAATAATGTTACTATGCTACATTGTTAGAGTTGTTAGACTTATCAGACGTATAAGAATATTACTGAGCGACGTTAGTATCTGGCAAAGTTCTGTTAATCGTGTCATTCGAATATAATGCCTAAACTATTAGAAAGGATAATCGAGGTACCACTCTAATTTAATTATTGGTGCCGCATGTTCTCAGTGTATCATGTAACTAAACTTGGTGAGGGTATTTTACAACCAATAACAAAATATTATACCCTCGCATAATGTAGAAGATATTGTACTATTTTATCAAAATCAACAGGTGAAAGTTATAAGGATTTTAAATTTGCATAATTGTTACAGCGAGTTTTCGGGCTTGCCCTATTTAATCCGCATGAGTTTACATTAAACAATTTAACTCTGAACAAAAGTTAAGCCTATTTATACTAAGTACCTACTAAGTATAAGTATAGTTTGGAAATGTAAACTACTACATATTTAACTTGCAATATATACATAAATACTACATTATCTTCTATTTCATCCTTGGAACTATTAAATATTGTAATGTCCTTAAAATTGCAGATCAATTAAGCTAACACTCGTGTATTCACGATAGGGCTACTTTAAGGTAGTCCTATCTCTTAAAAATGCAAAAAAGATGTTTGAAAGAGATAATAAAATTTGTAGTAGGCAAAAAAAAATATAACTTTCACAAAAATATTTAATAGTTCCATAGACTAATAAAAAAATATGCCAGACCCGCAACCCCCAGTAGTTAGTTGTAGTACCCGCACTGAGCACCACATGTCGTGTTCTTGTTGCACAGCTTCCCTGGCTTCTGTCGCCTTCGCATGCACAACAAAGGTGGAGCTCCTGTCGCCTTCATGGAATATCAGGACGTGTTTTCTGCTTCTCAAGTACTGGAAATGCTGCAGGGGACCTTCCTGTTGTCCTCTGATCGCGGTGCCATTCGTATCGAATACGCCAATAGCAAAATGGCTGCTGAGGTCGGTTTATATGCCGTTTTATCAGGCAGTTTTTATTAACAAATCAAGTAACATAGTTTGAATTAAAAATAATATTTTTAATTATATGCAATTTTCTCTTTTTATTTGGGAAATAATCTTTCATTATTTCCATTAACAGATTAATTTTACTACATAAACTACGGATTGCTATATTTTTTGCTCCAAATCAAACTTTTTGGCGTCATAATTCAATAAAACATTTTAAGCTTTACCTTTAAATTTAAGTTAATCTCAAACATTTTTTAAGCAAAATTTTTGCAAAAACAAAGCTACCCGTAGTTTACTCGGTAAATTTTATAGCTCTCGAAATATAACATATAATTAATTAACACTGAATAAATTACTAAAGCACGTAGCTCGTAGATTTGTGACTTAAAAAAGGCCTAGGCCTTTTATTTATATCTCTAAATTTAATGGTTGTTTTACTAACTTTGTTTATAAAATATAAATAACTATAATTTTTATAGCACGTAGTTCCAATAAACAACGTTGAAAAAAAAATTACAAATTTTTTTAGAAAACAATTACATATATTTTAAACGTTTTCCGCAAAAGAACAAAAGATAACAGGTTACAAAAATTCAAACTGTGTTATTTTAAAATAGTTTGCTTAGCTTAACACTTTGCAGGGGGTATTAACCAAATTTAAATTATTTTTTTGATACTTTAAACTTAAAACAAAATAAATGAATAAGTTAATTAAGCGCCTAGGCATACAAGTGCCCGAAAAATTATTTAAGGATCATTTCACTTTATTTTCAAAGGTATAACAGTCTGCTTGTTTACTTAAATATTATAAATGGTAATCAACAGTATTAAACTTTTAATTTATTTTTTATCTTTATAATTTGTGCAAAACAAAAAGTCAAATTCCAAAGCCAAAAGCGGTTGATAGTAATTAAAAAGTTTTGAATGCAAGCATGTGTTATTACTAAACAAATATTAATTATATTAAGTTGAAGCTTTTGCTGCAGTGCATTCATTATCTCTTGTAATTTGCATTCTGCGCATTATATCTTTTATACTAACGTTAGTTTCGAGGTTAGGTTAAAATTTATATCAAAAATAAGGGTGGTCAAATTTAAACTTTTATTTCAAATTGTTTAATAATAAATAAAATGCCTTTTCGAATGCTTAAAAAGTCTACAAAGAAAATTGAAAAAAAAAACAAGATCTTTAGTTTTCCCAAAAGCCTAGGGATCACTCGAAAAACCAAAAAGGCAGTTTTAGTCTAAGAGCTGGTGACCATTTTTATTTAATTATTTGCTCACAGCTGTATTTTATATAGGTCTTAAAGTACATTCAAATTAATCTACTTGCAAATCGCCAGGTCCTGGATCGGGTTCCTTTGTATGCTAGAAGTCTCGAAAAGGTGGTGAAATGGGGCCCAAAAGCCCAAAAATATATTTTTAACTTACCGAGTCAAACAAATTACATTTATTACATTCAGATTAGTCTATTTTCACAGTTTTACACAATTAATCAATAGGCTTAAAGTTAAAAAAAAAGACTTTAAAAACTTTATATGTCAACACTAAAAATTCTTAATAGTTTTCATTTAATGAAAATATCATTTCATAAATTCTTATTTCTTTAAAGAACTAAGTATCACATACTTTAAATGCACTTTTTAAAGGCTGTTCTTACTCCTTGGCCTCAGAATTATTGTGTATAACTATGAAAATAGCTTAATCTGAATGTATTAAATGAAATGTATATGACTCGGCAAGTAAAAAATAGATTTTTTGGTAGCTCATTGCCATAGCTTTCGGAGCTTCTAGCACCCAAAGGAACCGGATCCGGAGTCTAGCAATTTGAAAATAGATTAATTTAAATGTACTTTAAGACATATATAAAATATAGGCGGGCAAATAATGGAATTAAAATGGACACCAGCTCTCCGACTATTTAATCCGCACTATTTTTCCATGCTAATTGCCGACCAAAGTTCATCATTAATACATTTTTATTATATAATTTTAATGCAAAAATATTGAAAATGAGTTAAAATTAAAGGAGGCAGTACCTTCCTTATGAAATAAAAGAATGCAAAATTTTTAATACCAGGTGTTTTTCAAAGGTGGCTTGCCCATATAACTTTTTTATTCCTCGAGGTAATGAAATGAAATGAAATTTACTGTGTGTTTACAAGACCATATTTTAAGTTATATCCGCTAACGAACTTTTTATTTCACTGCCGGTTTAACCGAAAATTAATCCAACTTTTAAATTTTAGAAATAGAACACCCTGTATATTTTTACAGGTTTGGATTCTTCATTAAATTCTGTGTATTATCTCAAACTTTTGTTTAAATTTGACAGCTTTTGTCATTTTTTTAATAATTTTTTTTAGATTTTTTTATCTGGTTTGGTTTAAATTTATTTATTTTGAAACAAATGTTAGTAGAAAAATACGAATTATTAAAAAATAATGTTTACTTTTAATTTTACACGCAAACTAAATTTGGAAGAACACATTTTCTGCTTTTACTCGAATTTTTGCTTAATTACGTCTATGGCTCATCAATATTACTAAAAATATTATTTTTTTCCTTTTATAATAATAACAAACAGTTAACATTTATTTTTATAATCTCTTTTAAGTAAAATAAATTTGTTAAAATAATAATAAGCTAGCACGCACCCTTATGTCTGGCGGCGTTTGCTCTGCGGCAATATCAAAGGAACCAGTGTCAGGCGAGTGCAACAATACTTACCGTATATTATTTTACAAAATTATTTTAAAGAGATTATGAAAATAAAAAAATAAATTAAATTTTTGGTATCATTGTAAAAAACATAATCTTTCTAGTGACATCGATGAGCCAACAATGCAAAAAATTTAGTAAAAGCAAAATATATGTTTTTCCATGTTTAGTTTTCGTGTAAAATTAAAAGTAAACATTTTTTTAATAAATTGTATTCTCCCAATATTTGGTCAAAAGTAAATAGATTTAGTGACTTCCCAGATAAAAAAAAAATAAACAAAATTTTATTGGCGAAATCTGTCAAAATTTCTCAAAAACTACTTAATAATACACAGAATTTAATGGAGAATCCAAATATGTAAAAATATACAGGGTGATCCATTCAAAAATCAGAAGTAGGGGTCGTTTCCGTTTAAACTGGAAGTAAACAAAAATTACTTTAAGCGATATAATTCAAAATATAGTCTTGTAGACACCCTGTAAATTTCATTATTTTATATCTAGGAATAAAAAAGTTATATGAGCAAATCACCTTTGAAAAACAACCGGTATATTAGAAAAATAACAAAACCTTGTAAAAAAGCAATTTCGTTAACGAACTGTTGGTTACCGGGACTTAATATATGGTTTTCTATATTTTAGGCATCAGAATCTGAATCTGAACGCAGAATTTTTCCATTATATCAAGTTTTCGAAAAAAAAAACGATAAAAAATAGCACAAAGTTTCAATTTTTTATTATTTTACTTTGTTTTTCTCAAAAACCAGACCTCCTAGTTAATTCTGCATCCATATTTAAAATTAGTGGCCCAAACTATAGAAAACGATATATCACATTCCTGTTGTAAACAGAAATTATTTTTCTGCGATGTGATGTGTTATTTTAAAATAACAATAATAATAAAATTATATCGAAAATATTTAATTTTTAATTTTATTGCAAAAGGGGCAGTACCAAATAGTTTTAACCAGATAACTAATTTATAATAATATAATATTTTTGCACTAAAATTATCTAATAAAGGTGTGTTTATGATGAACTTCGTTCGGAAAATGACTACGGATTTTAATCACTTTAAAAAGTGTCTTTTTTTGTTTTTTTTAGGGAATTTGACCAAATTTAAATTTAAATCATCAATATATGCAATGTTAATTTAAATCATCAATACAATGTACCTATTACTCAGACTTCTTTCTTTACGTTTTAACCGCTAATTTTATTTTCAGTTTTATTTAAAGCATCTTGACCTTAAAAATATTTATAATATGGTAAAGCATCTTTATTTCACTGTTTTATTCTGCACCCATTTTATGTTTTACTCAATAAAATAACGAATAATTTTACATTTTTAGGGAACAAAAGGAGAAGAAAATGGAAAGTCTTAGTTCGTACTTGCCTCTCAGTACTTGACAGAAAACAGCAATGGTTATAGTCGAGCATTGTTAAATTCGCAAAACATAGTAAAATTACATATCTAATAACTTTTTATAAATGTACTAAAACAGTTAATAACGTGATAAGCATAGGTGGACTGATGTAATATTTAATATCAGTCTTTAAGTCTATTACGAGGGTAATTCAAAAAATAACCAAGCTAAATTAAAACTTTCGGTAAAGAAAATTATTGTCAATAATTTTGAGATGTCAATTTTCTAAAAATAAACTAGTTTATTAAGAAACTACTAGTAATATAGTGTATTAAAAATACAACTAATTACTTCAACTTGTTTAGGTCAATTAGTATAGAAAATTTTACTTTTGAGTGACCCTCGTATCATGAAAAAGTAAGCTAAACCAAAGGTGCCCTAAAAGTTAAGTTTTATATTATATTTTAAACATTTGAAATGAAGCGACAAAAGTCCAAATTGATTCTGGACAATTAGGTATTTTCTCTATATATTTATTTTGTTATTTTTTTAATTTTAGATACCTATATTTAAGAATCTCTCTTATGAATCATTTTTTTAATTATAGCAATAAACCAATGAAGCTTTCATACCAAATATTCTGATGTGTAATTTTAGGAGAAAAAAATGTTAACGCATATCATTAGTGGTTGAATCAAAGTATTCATTTACCGGGGGTCTCAAAAAATTAGAATTTTAAAAACTAATTTCTAAAGTATGTAAATAAACACTTCATACTTTATTGCACTAACCTGTCTGTCATAATGACGCTGTTGTTGCATAGTAAGTCACTTGGAACCTAAAAAAAACAATTATTCAAAAATATGTTTTTTATTTATTCTTTTTTGTGTTAAATTAATATTTATTTTTCAAAAAGTAAAATTACATTTAAAAAATATAAAGTTACTCACTAATAACAGCATAGATATGATAGTCCTGTTAGTATATAGTTTAAAGTGTCCCTTTACTTTAAAAATATTTTTTTCAAACTACTTTTGTGAGCTCTTGGCAAATGAATACTTCGATCCAACCCCTACATATCATATTTGCTTTGTGGCAGTTATTAAATACATTTGTTAATTATATTCATGTCCTCAAAAAAAAAATAAAACTTTAGTCAATCATATTTTTCTGCCCAATACAATATAAAAAAATTAATAAAGTAAAAAATTATTTAAAAACTAATAACTAAATAACTCTAATGGACTAACAAAATATAAGGCGTAAAATTTATTGAATAAAGAAAAAAATATCTAGGACGGTATTTAGATATCTAATAAACATCGCGTGGTTTTATATAAATTAAGCCTTAAATATTGAAAGCCTGTAGAAATTTTAAAGAATCTTATTTGACGAAATTTTGCGCTGAAATACTATTTCACTAGTCAAATAATATTTTGATATTTTTGTTTCTCTTATCAAGTGGTGTAAATAATCAAATTATGTATGTAGCTGGTTAACCATATAAACTATTTTAAGATCTAAACATAATCTAAAGTTGAGGCTAAAATGGTTTTAATTATACGAATATCTAGAATTAAAATGGAATTAAAAAGGTAGACTCCAATAGTGCTAATTCAAAAATTTAAATTAATTAAAAAATGCATTAATTTTAGTGTTCTATTAAGAGGTAAGAAAAATGAGCGATGAAGATTTCCAGCAAATCTGATCTGTTTAAATAGATATTTTTTGTTCAAATATACTTATTCTTTAAAAAAAATAATATAACTGTCAAAGAAAGTCTTTATAATTTGCTAGTCCATTGGTAAAGAAGCTTTTAGCTATCTATAAAAAATAAAATAGGAAAAAAAAAGAAAAGCATTTGTTATCTTGCAAAAATGCATGAGTTACAAAATAGATCATTTAATAGTTTTGTAATTTAGACATAAAACATAAAAGTATTTTTATTTTATTACCTCTGGAAGATATTTGTGTAACCATATTATTTTCTCATTTAAACACAATGATTAGCACAAAAATAATTAGGGTATGTTCACACTAGTATTGTGGCCAAACGCTAATATCGCAAGTATAAACAGTGCCTAAGATCTAGGTGATACAGCAGCACAATCATTTTTATACTGAGTCAATTAGAGTTATTTTTGATACAAAATGAACGTACTTAATTCTTATGAAGATTTAAATCTTATTTTATTCTTGGGAATTATGCAGGGTTATTTACAAAAGTTATTTTTGTCACTGGTTAGTAAACGAACCTTTGCATCACTAGGTATTTTAAAAAATAATTGATTTTTATTAATAACACAAGACACAAAAAGGTCTGATATGAAACAAACATTTCTAAACGTATTTGGGGTAGCTGAATCCGAATCTAAGGTTGGTTTGACTTGGTCAAGTCACATTTCGTTGCTAACCTCAAAAAAGTGATTAAAAGTTTCAAATTTCATCACTTAACTTAGGAAATGTTTACGCGACGCTAGTAAAGTTTTAGGTAATGTTTCTTCAACCACCTTTTATTTGGTAGCAAAATTTAAAATATTTTGCTCGCGTTTCATATAACCCGGGGTGTTTCATAAATACTCAGTTGATTATTAGTTTGATTTTTAATCATTGTATCTCTTGATGAAGCTTTGTTTATTGTATGCTAGTCCAGTTGACAGATTTATTTATATAATAATATAATTATAGACAAACAATAATTAAAAATGGTACTTTAGAAGTAGCCATTCATTGTGGATGCCCTGTATCTAGAGAAACTGATATGGATACGTAAATATTGTGAAACCAAAGTTTTTAGTTTAGACAGATTTTTATTATTATAACTTAATTTAATATTAGATATTTTTAGGAAAATAATTAATATATTTTAAAACGTAATTATAGTATTTCATACAATTATACAAATACAGGCTATTGTATATTGTTAGAAATTGGTAATTCTCTATTTAGATTATATTTAATAGTGTTGTAGTGCTTTTAGTGTGACGTTTATGTGATATAATTATTACTCTTACAGTAGTTGTATTTAGATTGAGATAATCTAAACAATTATCTCACAATAAGTATAATTTCTATTCCAATGAATAATTTTAATATGTAGAATGAATACATGTTCAATTTATATTTTATGTATACAACCTAACCAACTTAATGTTAATGGAGAAAACAATGATTTGCGGAAAACACGCAAGTGATGGATATTTCGTAGTAGGTTACTACGTAGCAGTTTACTACGTAGTAGTTTTCTATTAGCAAAATATTAAACCATAAAATCCCATAAAGCCTACATGGAAACAAAATTATACTCACGCGTGGCCACGGCGGGATGTTCTGTGCTGTTTATATTATGTTATTGAACATAATTGTAACAAAACGTAGGAATAGAAACATTATGCTATGTTACTAATTTTACTCAAAGGTTAAATAAACACTAAATGCATGTATAAAAATGACTATGACCACTTACTATCCTAGAATTCTACATAACAAAATTATTCTAAAATTATAATTTTAAAAAATTGTAATTGGAATAGATAATATTTCAAGTTACACAATTCACGATAAACAAAGAAATTTATTTTTTTTGATTATAAGTTCGAATAATAAATTGTTTATCAATGAATTTTAAACTTGAAACCAAAATTGTAGGTTTAATTGCATATTTTACTTTAATATTGTTTCGTATTATAGGTACTATTATTTTATTGATGTCAATGATGTTTAATTATATTTCCAATATGGAAACGATAAGAAACCCTTAGAAAGTTGATTTTAAAATTGTTGAACTGAATGAAATTAGTAAAATAAATACAATTTAAAAAAGATAACTTTATAACTGATGAACTATGAATAATACATTAATGTAGCATATCAAACAAAACGCGAATTTTAAAAGGCTGCATGCAATACAAAATATCTTTATTTAATTTATCTTTTTAAAGTTAATTATTCAATGTTATGATTAAATATATTTTTAACCAATTTTAATTTTAAATCCATAGGTATTACACTTAAGTATACTTTTATAAATAGGGTTTAATGTTAAACTAAAACCCTCTACTGAAAATAAAATTCAGATGTAAAACTCAACTAATGAGGGATGATAGACATTTTTACCGCTGGCTTAATCCCGAGAGCTTGAGAGCTTTTAGAAAAGCAATGTTAAAGTAAAATATGCATAGAATCCTACGTCATTTTCCGTCCAAAGCATGTTGAATGACATGTAAAGCTCAATTCTGAGCATGGGTATGGGTGGGTTCGCATCTTAATGGTGATTGGTTGCATATATCGCGCCATTTTTGGGGACTATTATTGAACATATCAGCTTAATTAAGTAATATTATACCTGTTAAATGCAATCCGACCTTTTAATGTTGTCTTGTAACTGTGTTTTATAACTTTAGGGTTATTTATTAAAATATATGTTCTTAAATTGTGGTGAAAAATTTAGTTAATAATACCAATTTAATACCTGACAACAATTTTTTATCTCTTAATATCACATTACTTTGTCCAATATAACAGGTTTAAGTCCTTCTAACATCAATTAATATATCCAGCTCGAAGGACCACAAGTTTTTGCTGTTCTATATATAGTAACGCTGAATATTTTGGACTATAAAAAGATAATGAGATAAGATACGATAAAATATTTTTATCAGAAGCAAATTAGACTGGATATATGTACTTATGTTTAAGAAATAAGGTTAAGTGCTTACGCGCTTCTAATACAGGGCTTATGAAAAGAAATTAAAATTTAGTGTGTTTATTAACAAAATTGTCAATATTTAGCTTTAGTTTGTTTGGAAATCAATTAAAAAAGTAGATTTTCATTTCTAATTGCTTACGTTTTGGCTTATCATTTTGATATATTCAGGACAACTTTCCGATCTAAATAAAGCTAAATAATAATTAAAATTGTTGTACATATATCAAGGACTATTTCAACGATATATCTTATGATAAATTGGTAACAAGGAAAAAGTAATTTGTGATAAAAATCTTATCAATGCAGAGCGTGTTGTCTTCTCAAACTGGACAATTAGCCTTAAGGCTAAGTAGCAATTGAAATTCTTAAATCTGGACTGTTCAAAGTCAAAGACTTCTTTTCGAATTAGTTAAATTTCGAAATCCAATTATATCAGACATAATTCTAAAATTGAAATAAAAACAAAAAGGTTTGTTTACGTCGAATTTTATAATAGATTGATAAGATTACCCGCTGTGCAATGATATTTAATAAAAATAAAGTTTCTTTATCTAGCGAGTAGTTTTGGGACAAAATTAGTAACAAAATTTTGTATAGTTTATAAACAAAACCATCTTACCATCATATTATAGTTACTTTTCTCTCTATTAGAAGAAGATAGCAACCCATATATATAAAATTAAGGGTAACCTATATAATATATAGCTTTGAAGTTTTTATCTATTAAAATTATTTCCAGCGATGGTTCAGCTTACTGACTTTAAATTATGAAGTAACTAGGGTTTCGTTCCCGACTTAACTACAAAATAATATTATTAAGTTTAGCTATAAAAAATTAAATAGTTACTACGAAATGGGCTATGAATTAATTTTTTTCTTTTATTTAGTATTAAGGATTTCTTAATAAACATTAAGGCTTTTTATTTAGGTACCTACAAAGTAATGTTCCAAGACTTACCGTTAGATTAAGTAGCTCTAAATAACTAACCACATACGCCTTCTATGCTGTAGGACATAAATTGAAAAAAAAACACATCTTTCTAAACATATCATGATCAGTGCCCCTTGTCATACGACATTTTAAATTTTTTAAATAAGTAATAAATATAATGAAGATTTGATATTTAAGAAATATGAATTTACAAAATATATAATGAGGTATTTCTTTTTAAATTGATAAAATATTACACCAAAGGTGTGTATTAGATTAGAGTATTTTAAAAATTTTCGATCTGGTTAAAAATTTTACAACATAATTTTATTATAGCAGTGTAATTATTGATGCAATTACATCGACACAAAAAAAGTATTCTTACATAATTTTGAATTGAGATTATTATGAAATACAGGGTGTTCATTAACATTTTTAATTTAAAACATTTTGATGATGTTTTACTTGTATACAGTGTACACTAGTACACTATAATATAAATTTTAGATAACTAGATTAAGATTGTGTTAGACATATTTTATTAAAGTAGCCCAATTGGCAACACTGATTAATTTTGCCGCTTTAAAGTTTTCTGTACCTATAAGGGGAAAATTTAATTTGAAGGTGATCTCAAAAACCTAACACTTATTATATTATGTTAAGTAATGTGATATTTTATCATCATTCTTTTTTAAAATCGCCCTGTACATTTTTTTTATAAAATGTGCCTTGTCAAGTTTATGTTAAGCTAGTCCAATGAGTAACATATAACTAATAAATACATATCAATCTAACTTTTAACTTATTGTTTTGGTTAGGCAAACTAATATAAATTCTAAAATTTTACTAAAATTATACAGGGTGTTTTATAATAAGAGCAAAAACGTTGGTAATACGTTTTGTTTCGTCTACAAATGCGCAATTTAATGGCAGCGTGTTTTTCCTTTGAAAGGCTATTAAAAATTAATATAATATATTGCTAAAAAAACTAGACCATCGAAACTCAAAAAGGCAAAACTATAACTGTATATAAAATACAGTTTAAAATAAATCTTTAAAATACTAATAATATATGTTTCTTAAAGCAGTGTTATTTGTAGTTTTTGCATTTCTTGTCAGGACAACAAAAGTATATTTTGATAAGAATTGTCTTCATAGGAAAAATATTGAGAACACGCGTACAAACACAAGATTTCTATGATATAGGAGTTTATGGCTTACTTTACACCGGAAGGACTATTTTAGTGCTGGTACTAAATTGATGCAAAACTATATTTAGTCAAGACTGTTTATACCAGCATGCTCGTGTACTTTTTCCAAAGCTCGCACCATCTTAAATAGTCCTGTGGAACTATATTTAATGTACTCTTTTTGGCACAAAATTCTGCAGCATAACAAAAACTCTAGTATATTAGTAGAAAGATCAACCTAAAAACAACCCATGAATACCTGTATAAGTTTTGGTAGGTACTGGTGTCTGTTATACTCAATAATTGTAACCTTACTTACTTCTCTGACATAACCTACAAATTACTACTAGAATGACAGTTGTTGACATTGAATAAGTTTAACTTTTGGTCTCAAGCCTTTATACCGCATTTATTTGCGTTTAGTCCAGCAAAATTTTGTGGACTAAAAATGCGTACTTAAAGGGAACTAAAATTTAGTCCATGTTGTTTATACCGAGCGTTAAGTTCTATGACGTCATTTGGTACGCGAACCTAAAATATAGTTACTACGGTGTAAACGTAGCCTATAATAAAATGACACAAAATCTATATAAAAAAAATATCAAATAAAAAAGAAAACGTTAGAGCTAGAATTATTAAACTCCTTTTAGAGTACTGTCAATTAATGAACGTTAATTATTATTACTTACCGTCCGCACAACATTCAGAGAAAATAACTGAACAGTTACTCCACCAGCTTAAATTTTACAATTACTTTAAACATATGTAAGAATGCTTATTTTTAAATAGAATAATAATAAAATAAGGTTAATAAATGGTTAATCAATTAAATTAAGTAGGCTAGCTTACTAAAAAAATATATTCTAAATGTATTGGAGCAAATTATAATAATTTAAAAAGTAACCTTATTAAAATTATTTTATCTATTTCCAAAAAATATTAAACCAGGTCGAATATCTTGTAATTATAGTAAAAAATATAAAATAAATAAAATATTTGGGAAAATATTGTTTTCTTACTTATATTTGATTTTATTTATATGAATTTATTTATTCTAATATTCAAAATATAAAACGTATAGAAACATTATTTTCCGAACAAAAAAAAAATAAAAAAAATATGTAAAAATCAATCACAATGCATAAAAGTAATATGATCTAATAAATTTATTAATTTATAATAGATTCTCAATTATTAATATTATTGTTCATTTAAATGTAATTGTATGTATTTAGTCAATTAAATAGGTAAATTTTTATTGAATTGTAACCGTACTATATTTATATATTTCAGATTTACATTTTTTAATCTACTTTTTCTCCTTAAAAAAGTGCCTGATTTAGTGTAAACTTCTTTGTTTTAGTACTGGATAATATCTAGATGAAACTACATTGAGGTAAACATTGATGACCAGGTAACTTTTTATAGGTCTTTTTTTGTATTATACATTACTTATAGTAAGTTTTACAAATCAGCATATGATGCCGTTATTTATACATTAAATCAGGTCTATTCACGTGCGTAAACAATATTGCTATTTTGCCAATATTGCCGAAATATCAATATTGTTTACGCACGTGAATAGACCTGATTGTCAGTTATTTTAAACTATAAGTAATATTTTATAAAAAAATATATTAGAAAATATGAACTGATAAAAAAGGAATATTCAATGTAACAGCAAGTAATTTTGCATTAGTGCCCCATTGGGAGTCCTGTAAAGGTGGTTTTTTCTAATAGTTCTTTATTAATTTAACCTTTTTGTATTATCGTAATTTCACACAACAATAGTCCAAAATCACACAACTATGGTCCAGCTTCAAACCTATAGTCCATGAGCAGCGTATTTAAAAAAAAAAAACATTAAAAACGTGTTCCTGTATACACCAACTTTCATAAGAAATTGTAAACATTTAAAAATAATTACCCCCGCGCCCTAGGGGCCTTGGACTATAGTTGGGCGCCTGGACTATAGTTGGGCGCCTGGACTATAGTTGTGTGAAGTGAAATTACGGTGCTACATCTTTAAAATTTAAACGGTAAGAACTACAACCAATTCTAAATAATTTTTGGTAATTCTACAGTACCTTGAATATAATTAAATTTTAGAACTTAAATAAAAAATAAAATACATAATTAAGACATAATTAAAAAATATGAACCACCTTGCAAGGGATTTCATATACTGAATCACTAATACTGATTTAGTAGTCCTGAAGTGATTGATTTTTACTGAAGATTACTACAGTAAACGAAGCAATGCTATGGCTATAGCTTAAAATATTTCAAATTACATAAATCTATTCATAATGACTTCTGCAGAACGTACTTGTAGCAGAAATATTAACAAAGATCAAGGATTCAAATAAACTTGCTGAACAATATTTAAAAAACTGCTAAATTGATTTAGATGATGCTTTATTTGAGAAAAAGACTATTTATTTGAACGTTACTCGCAGAATTAAGTATATTATATATATTTTAAAAAAAATAACAGCATTGTAATTTTGTAACAAACTTTACTGTAACAATCATATTGTGTGTTTGGTTTTTTGAATCCTTATTAATTGCCTACTAAGATTGTATTTTTATTAAAAATAGTCCTGTTCACTTTACGACACGCTGTATAATATTAATTTTCCCAAAACAAATAATCCTTCGAATTATATTCAAACAAATCTCCTTTCACTAAATTCAAGAATCATGTTAATCCATTAAATAGTTTTTGAAATTTGATTAAATTTTTATAGATATTTTGGGTGACCCACTTCAGTTGCTAAGCAATTTGGGTTAAACCGGGTTAAACCAATAAATTAATACACTTTGAAATTTTTTACTGTAGCCGTTCAATCATTAAGGACAGTAACGTGTTCTGATTTAGCCTTAGTAGACCTGTTTTTTCAGGGAATGCATATCTTTATTGTAATAATGAACAAGTAGACATTGTAAAATAGCTCTTAAGTAAAATGTGAATTTGTTGGTCTAGAAATTAAAAAAAAAATGGCAAAATATATAAAGTATG